>JARYGA010029020.1:0-32602 GCA_030545235.1 Helianthus tuberosus | reverse complement strand
GGTCATTAGTTAATAGCGCTATTAGGTTTAACAAACCTCACACCGTGCCAGTCGGACGGGCGTGTACTAATGGACTATGGCAGACTGTCAGTGATGATAGACACTGATATAGGGCACAACTTATTTGCGTAGCAGTCGATATCATTCCGTCTAGTAGTTCAAACGGGGAAAACCCCCACTGATCATGGTTATGGATTGGGTAAAGAAAAAGAGAAATGGTTAAACATACTTTCAACTACGGGGTAACCCCCACGGCAAATAAGCCAACGAAAGTCAAACCACGTTTTCAGAAACAACTTAAAACTAAACAACCAAACGTGAACTCACTCAACTTTGTTGTTGACTCGTTGTTACATGCCTTACAGGTCGCTAAATGCTTGGAGCTTGCACTTGAAGGAGTCGTTGTGGTGTACGGACTGTTATGTTCCGTGCTTAATGTTTAAATCCTTATGAACTTACTAAACTAGCGTTTTGAAACTTTAACTTATGAACTATGGACTTATGCTTTTGAACTCACGTTTATGCTTCCGCTGTTTAAACCAAACAAGGTTAACTAGCTTTGGTCACCAATCGTATTATGTTTGGTTTTATTTACTTAATTGTGTTGTTCAATATGATTGGTGGCTCGATCCTGGTCATGTCACGCCTCCAAGCGGTGATACTCCGCATGGTGGATTTTGGGGGTGTGACAGATTGGTATCAGAGCCATTGGTTATAGTGAACTTGGTTTTTAATAAGGGAAAAAGTTTTTATTAAAACCAGACTATAACCTGTACAGTGCTCAACGATCCACAACGACGCTTCGCTCCACGTGCAAGGCTCGACACCATAAGTGGTATGATTATGTTATATTGTCGGTTAGATAGTTCTCACTGTGCATTAGATAACGTGATAATTGCTATTTGAACCTTGTGTGCTTACTCTCTAATGTCGTCCCACACACTTACACACTTTCGCGACACTTTCCTCACTTACGTTGCTTCATTATGAAGATCATGAGCGGACGCGAAGGACGTATCAACCTCACTCAAGCCCAGTTGACGGATTTGATCAACGAACGAGTTGCGGAGGCACTCGCAGCTAACCCTGCAGGAGGTATAACCTGCCATACCAACTCACCTTAGGACATTTAGATCCTACCTTCGCAAACCAACCCTCGTGCTTAATCTTGTCTTTTATTCTCGCGCAACAGGTCAACATGCTCAACCTCCTGTGTGCACGTTCAAGACGTTCATGGACTGTCGACCTACCACTTTCAGTGGCACCGAAGGAGCAGTGGGCCTTCTTCACTGGTTTGAAAAGCTTGAGACAGTTTTCGAGATGTGCGAATGCCCCGAAGACCGTAGGGTGAAATATGCTACCGGAACACTTGAAGGAGCTGCGTTAACCTGGTGGAAGGCACAGGTTCAACTACTAGGACTGGCAGTTGCTAATGCCACGCCCTGGAATGGTTTCAAAGAGCTGATCAAAGAGGAGTACTGTAGTCGGGATGACATCCACAAGCTAGAGGTGGAATTTTACAATCTGAAGATGACAGGATCTGAGATTGAGGCGTATACCAAGAGGTCGAATGAACTGGCCATCCTGTGCCCAACTATGGTGGACCCTCCCATCAAACGTATTGAGCTTTACCTCAAGGGCCTTGCACCAGCGATTCAAAGTCACGTAACTTCAGCCAACCTGGGTACCATTCAGCAAATTATCAAGTTGGCTCATCGTCTCACCGACCAGGCGGTGGAGCAAAACAGGCTACCCAAACGTATCAGTGCCACATCTACTTCTGATGCACCTACCGACAACAAGCGAAAATGGGATGGGAACTCCGGAAGGGGGTCTACTTCAGTTCAGTCTCAACAGCGAAAGAGTGATGACTACCAGAGTCCCGGTCAGCAATCTTCTGGTAATCAAGGACAGGGTGGATACCGAGGAAACCACCCCAAGTGCAACCGGTGCAACAAGCATCACAGCGGGCAGTGCAACAAAGGTCGATGTCAGAGATGTCACAGGCTGGACCATGAAGCCAAAGATTGCAGGAGCCCACGTCCTGCGAATCAGAATCGCCAACAACAACAACAAGCCCCACAGAACCACCAGCAACAGCATCAGCAGGGAAATAAAGGATGCTTTCAGTGTGGCGCTGAAGGCCACTTTAAGAGGAACTGCCCCCAGTTAAACCAAAACCATAACAATAACCAAGGAAATGGGAACCACAATGGGAACAACAATGGAGGCGGAAATGGGGGAGACAACAATGGCAACGGGGCAAGGGGTCGTGTGTTCGTGATTGGTCAGGGAGAAGCAAGGAACGATCCCAACGTTGTGATGTGTAAGTTTCTTCTTGACGACTTCTTCGTTACTGTTTTATTCGATTCGGGTGCCGATACTAGTTATGTGTCCGTAAAAGTTAGCCAAATTCTTAAGCGCACCCCATCACTCCTGAACACCAAACACACGGTAGAACTAGCTAACGGTAAAAGTCTTGAAGCCACACACGTAGTTAAAGGTTGTAACCTCGTCTTAGCTGGTCAGACTTTCCCTATCGATCTTGTTCCTATCACACTTGGTAGTTTCGACGTCGTTATTGGGATGGATTGGCTATCTCATCATCAAGCGGAGATTGTTTGCAAGGAGAAAATCATCCGCATTCCTCGTTCTGATAAAGAACCCCTCGTGATTCGTGGCGACAAGAGTGGTGCTGTCGAAGGCATCATCTCTTTCCTTAAGGCCCAGAAGTGTTTGCGAAAGGGCCACACTGCCATTTTAGCACTCGTTACTGACACATCCACGGAAGAGAAGAGAATTGAAGACATCCCTATTGTGCGCGAATTTCCCGAGGTATTTCCTGAGGAATTACCTGGCCTTCCTCCTCATCGCCAAGTTGAGTTTCAAATCGAGCTAGCTCCTGGAGCAGCGCCAGTAGCTCGAGCACCATATCGTCTAGCCCCATCAGAACTCGAAGAACTGTCCACACAGCTACAAGAACTCTTGGAAAAGGGTTTTATACGTCCGAGCTCTTCACCCTGGGGAGCCCCAGTCTTGTTCGTGAAAAAGAAAGACGGTACCTTCAGGATGTGTATTGACTATCGCGAACTTAACAAGGTGACTGTGAAGAATCGTTATCCTCTTCCACGTATTGACGACTTGTTTGACCAGTTGCAAGGGTCGAGCTATTACTCCAAGATTGATTTGAGATCGGGATACCATCAGCTGAGAGTCCGAGATGAGGACGTCTCCAAAACAGCATTCAGAACTCGTTACGGCCATTACGAGTTTCTGGTTATGCCATTCGGGCTGACGAATGCACCGGCAGTCTTCATGGATCTCATGAACCGAGTGTGCAAGCCTTACCTGGATAAGTTCGTTATTGTGTTCATCGATGATATCCTGATCTATTCTAAGAGTCAGGAGGAACACGAGCAGCATCTACGACTTATGCTGGAACTTCTTCGAAAAGAACAGTTGTATGCCAAGTTTTCGAAATGTGATTTCTGGCTTCGCGAAGTCCACTTTCTAGGCCACGTGGTAAACAAGGATGGAATTCATGTGGATCCATCTAAGGTTGAATCGATCAAGAACTGGCCCGCACCCCGCACACCAACAGAAATCCGCCAATTCTTGGGTTTGGCCGGATATTACAGAAGGTTTATAAAAGATTTCTCCAAGATTGCGCAACCTCTCACTTCACTGACTCAGAAGGGCATCATCTATCGTTGGGGTGATGCACAGGAGTCCGCGTTTCAACATCTAAAGGATAGACTTTGTAGCGCGCCTATCCTCTCATTGCCAGAAGGCACCGATGATTTCGTGGTTTATTGCGACGCTTCCATCCAAGGTTACACTAGATACGAGTCGGAACCAAGTGATTCATCTTGTCTATCTGTTTTTCTTTTTATTTTATTTTCAGCATTTTAGTTAGTTTTTATTTTTCTTAGTTTAAAACATTTTTTCTAAACCTTTTGATTTGATTAGACGTTGAGGATAAACCGGTACTAAAAGCTCTTGTGTCCTTGGACGACCTCGGTATCTTGCCAACACTATACTACGTTCACGATGCACTTGCCCATATGTGTGTTTAGTGTTAGTAAAATATCGTGTTTTATAAATTTAAAACTTGGCTAAAAATAAGTGTTAAAGGGGCTTAAAATATACACCTAATATATATAACACTCCACACGCATCAAGTTTTTGGCGCCGTTGCCGGGGACATAAAGATTTTAAGAAAGCTTAAAATCAACGGCCTAATCAGTTTTTCAAAACCTTTTTAAAACGCTTGCACATTTTTCTGCATTTTAGTTTAGTTTTGCATTTACAGTAACCTGTACACGGGGCCGTGTTCACTGAACACGGGGCCGTGCTGCACATTTTCATAAAAACACCCAGTAACAGTAGCTTGAACACGGGCCGTGCTCACTGAACACGCCCCGTGCTCAACGAAATCAGTAAATTTAATTAAAACGCCCAGATACATATTCTGAACACGGGGCCGTGCTCACTGAACACGGGGCCGTGTCCAGCCTCTGTTTCTGTTTTTATTTTTGTTTTCTGATCTCGAGACTTGGTTGTGGTCTGCTGAGTGATTCTCATAGATCAATACTCAGGAGGTTACAACTACACCTATGAGGAGGATGATTATAGGGGTAATTATTGCACTAATTGTAGAAATCTGCACTCGGTTCAAAATAATCACTCATATCAACCATCCAATTCATACACCTACTATGAGGAGCCCAGGTACGAGCCATCAACTTCATACACATCCTATGAAGACCAAAGGTATGAACCTCCTCCCTCATACTCATATTTTGATGAACCAAGGTATGAGCCTTCTTACTCATACTTTAAGGAACCAAGATATGAGCCACCACCTTCGTATACTTATTATGAGGAACCATGGCGTGAACAACCCACCTCATATGAGTATTATGAAGAACAAAATTATGACCCTTATCCATCATATACTTACAATGAAGAACAATGGTGTGAACCATCTACTTCATATGGGTATCAGAGGAACAAAGGATCGAACAACCGAATTCAAGCTTTGAAAACCCGGATTCTTTTTCTATAACCGAAGTAACCGATAGGATATTAGAACACATTAGAGTTATCGATCGTTGTATAAAAGAATCTCGCGCAAGGGAAGAGGAGTCCCACGCAAGAGATGAATTAAATAAAGAAGAGATAACTGAAAGTGTAAAAATGGAAGAACAAATAAGTGAAAAACCGACACATGAGTTAAACAACGAAAAAGGTGAGTCCGACAACGTTAAAATTCAAGAAGAGTCTAATTTTGAAGTAATTAATCTCTTGTCACCTTCTTTTGAAAATCATTGTTTAGTACCCACTCATGCTAAGTTTTTAAAAGAGTTAAGCACTAACACTAAAATTGACGAAACGGTAAGTGTTAAGTTAACTAATGATCAAACCTCACTAATAAAAGAAGACCCATTTGAAATTAACATTACACTGGTTCCATGTTTCTTTCAAAATTCGTTTATTAGTAATGTCACAATCGATAAAGATCTTTGTGTTAACATAATGCCTAACTACATTTTCGAAAAAAATAAGTATTAGTGATTTTTCTCCACTTCAAATACCCATTTTTCTATCTAATCGGAAAGTAATAAAATCAATCGGTGTAGTTGAGGATGTATTGGTTCAAACAAATCAAATGGTAATACCGACCGACTTTGTCATCCTCGATGACGCTCCTCTAGTGTTGGGACGACCATTTGTAAAAACTCACGAAGCTTTGAAAAACCGGAAGTTCAAAAATCTATCTCTTCAATTAGGGGCATTTAAAAGAAGTGTCGATCTTGAGCGTTCAATGAAATATCCATTCGGCAATAACGACCCCCTAATTGAAGATGAGCCAGAACCACCTGATAAGGTGGGTCTAGCCAAGGACCCTTATAAACGTGGCGCACCACGGAGGCATTCCGCGGAACTATCCATAGTTTTAGATTAGTATAACTTTTATATTTTCTAGTTTAGTTTTAATTTTCAGGAATAAAACACACTCGGGATGGTGAAGGATGATAAGGGAAGCTTGAACCAACACCCCATACAAAAAAATAGAGCCTCCCGACGATTTTTCTTCATTACAGCAAGTTCAGCACGGGGCCGTGCTCACCCCAACACGCCCCGTGCCCAAGGTTCTGTAGAAAATGCCCAGTTCAGGTACCTGGACACGGGGCCGTGCTCACTGGACACGCCCCCGTGCCCAGGCTTCTGTTTACTTTTGGTACTGGCAATCTGGACACTGGGCCGTGCTCAGCCAACACCACCCCGTGTTCAGCTACCCAGTACCATAAAATCTTGTTTTTAACCCACTTTTACACATTTTAATCAACCGAAAAACTTATTTTTGGGACACATTGAGGACAATGTGTAATTTAAGTGTGTGTGTGGGGGGGGGGGGGGATGCTAAAACCTTGAATCATGCAAGTCCTAATAACAAGCCTTACACAAAACTCTATTGGAACCGCTAATCACCCTAATTTTTTTCAAAAAAAAATTCATTTTTTTACTTGTCTAGGTTTAACTTGGGAATTTCAAATTCTAAAAAGGTTATATTTTTACAAATTTACAACCGATAGCGTCGTGATAAAAAGAACCAACATAAGAAAATTATGAAAATGCATGACAAGCTTAGTTAAAATTTGATTATATATACTTGATCACATAAAAACCCATTTCCACAAAAGTGAGTTTTGAGCCTTTATTGAGCATACAAATACATATCATTAAACTAAATGCTCATTTTCCGTTTCTTGTGTGAATAGCCGCTTGGTTCTTACAACTCTAGAACTTACCACAACGATACATTCCCGGTCCTTACCAACTTAAACCCGAGTAAGTAAATGATGGAGGCATTAGGACTAACCCTTTTTATTTCTACACCATTATTTTTTTTTTTTTTACCACCTACCCAAAATCCTCCTAGTTAACCCCTTTGAGCCTAAACCTTTTCATTTCAAAACCCAAAAACAAACACCCTTTCACCCACCAAAACCTTTTTTATTTTTTAACCCTTTGTTTTAGTAACAAGCTCGGTTTCTCTTATGACTTTCAAAAAAAAAATTTGATGATGATGAAGCGAAAGAAAAATAAACAAAAAAGTTTATCAAAAATAACTTTGTTTGAATAATGTATTCATCAAAATAAAAATTAAAAATAAGAAAAAAAAGTCTTACGAAAACCGACGCTTTTTACGCCTTTCGCCCTTTTACTAACCACTAACCCAACCACCTACCTTTAACCCAAGCCAAACCCTTCACCCAAAAGTCCTCTTGATATTTACAAAGGTGTATAGTTAAAAAGGAGGATGATTGATTGTTTGGCAAGCTTATGGTAGGAGTAAGTTCCATGCCGCTCTCGAGTGATCCACTAAAATACATCTTCGGCCGAGTGTTGAGTGATCCCCCGTGAGGTATGTGAACTTGTATATAAGTGGAATTTTAAAAAAGACATGTTATGCCCTAATAAGTAATTTATCTTATGAAATGTTTTAAATAAATCATGACGAATAGGATTGTAAATAAATAAAAATAAAACTTAATAAAGAATCTTGGAAGTCCCGACACTCTACGACAAGCCCAAAAACCTTCTCTTCTACCCATTCCATTTGGGCGTGTAAGCCATATTATAAAGAGTTTTGCTTGAGGACAAGCAAAGATTCAAGTGTGGGGGCATTTGATGTGTGTAAAATGCAACATATAAATTACATCAAATGAGGCATAAAACTAACCCCTTTTTAGTACTAATGTTGGAAAAAGTGTGCTTTTGTATTTCTTTTGTATTTTCAGGACCAAATGAGCTTAATAGAACAAAAGGAACAAATATACATCCAAATCTGACATAAATACAAAGAAAGGGAATAAACGTGGCATGCCCGACCCCTCGACAACATCTCCCAAGGCAAAAAAACAAGAAGAAAGCTGAGCATGGGGCTGTGCCCAACTGAACACGGGCTGTGCCCAGCTGAACACGGGGCGTGCCCAGTGGACACGGGGCCGTGCTCAGCGAGCACGGGGCCGTGTCCGGGGTGGTCAGCCCTGGCACAAAAGACAAATCTGTAGAAGCTTCTATTGCCCACCACGGGGCCGTGCCCAGCGGACACGGGGCCGTGGTCAACGCAAAGATACGCAGAATCTTGCCAAATCTGATAGTACAGATACGCTTTTGAGCACGGGGCCGTGCCCAGCGGACACGGGGGCGTGTGGAGCAAATAAAGACAAGCTGTATTAATGAAGAAAGAGAAAAGGGTGGACACGGGGTCGTGTCCAACGGCCACGGGGACGTGTCCAGGCTTCTGTACAGGCTATAAATAGGAGTGCTTGGCTCAAGCTCAAACCATCCATTGGCACACCACCTCTCACACTTCACCCACCACCCACCACCACCATAACACCATCATCCACCACCATCATCCATTGTCCATCGTAGAGTGTGTGAGTCATCTCGGGATCCAAGATTGATCGTAAGAGTTCTTGACAATCAAGGCCATGTTTGCCTAAGTCTCTTACATCACTTGGTGAAGACAAAGTGTCTAGTGTAATACTTTTTATTTCTAATCTTTTCGCACTTTTTACTTGGTTTTGTATTAATGACTTTAATAACCAGTTGCTTATGTTGAAGGTGATCTTTCTTTATCGTTTGTCCGTGGTGTCTTGGCATTATTTAACTGTCTATATAAAATAAAATATTTTCACCATTCATATCTCCACGGTCTATATGGAGGTATGTTGGCTACCTGGTTGGGGGTTAAGGGAACGGTTTGGTAAAGGTCTTGCCATTGTTCAGCGTTTAGAGGTCCTGCAATGGACCTGGGTCAAATTTAGTAGGACCTTCTTCAATACTTAACGGTATTGGATGGCGGGGGTCCAAACTCTTTGATCCCCTCATAAGTTAACTACTATTAATACTATAACCCGGCTATTTAGGACTGTATCTCTGCTGACTCAGACTACTTAGTCGAGGGTAACGTCACCTCCAAAAGAGAGGCCTACCATAATTTGCATTAGTAACTTAATTAATTATCTTCCAATAATCCACCCTTTTAGGATTGTATCCTTGCTGACTCAAACTACTGGGGTGAGGGTAACGTCACCTTCAAAAGAGGGGCCTACTACAATAACTAAGATAATCTCTTAAAATAGTGCAAAAGTGTGGAAATAATCAAAGGTTACACTAGATACGAGTCGGAACCAAGTGATTCATCTTGTCTATCTGTTTTTCTTTTTATTTTATTTTCAGCATTTTAGTTAGTTTTTATTTTTCTTAGTTTAAAACATTGTTCTAAACCTTTTGATTTGATTAGACGTTGAGGATAAACCGGTACTAAAAGCTCTTGTGTCCTTGGACGACCTCGGTATCTTGCCAACACTATACTACGCTCACGATGGGTGCACTTGCCCATATGTGTGTTTAATGTTAGTAAACTATCGTGTTTTATAAATTTAAAACTTGGCTAAAAATAAGTGTTAAATGGGCTTAAAATATACACCTAATATATATAACACTTCAAACGCATCAGGGATAAAAAAAATTACTTATATACATGTTAATAAACAAGTTATAGGTTTATTTAGGTGAAAAGACTTACATGTCCTTGCTTTTATCTATAAAATTACTAAAATACCCTTCTAGTTAATGGAATTTTTGGATGTAGTTACAGACGGGGAGCAAAATGACGATAAATAAGAAAAATCAGGAAGGAAAATGGTTATTTTTAAACTATGAGGGCAAAACCATTAAAATAACCAAATCACATGGAGTAAAATGAAAGTTAACTCTATTATTTATATACATATGTAGTGTTTGATGTGAAAGAATCGTAGGTATAAAATAGAATGGATCATTCTGAATGAATGAAAAAAAAAATATTTAGTTATTCCTGTATTAATGGAATTGTCATTCTATAAGAAATATAATTCCTTTCATTTTATATTCCTTGAGAAGGGTATATTTCTAGTTAGGATGGTAAATGTTAGATAAGGAATAGTAAAAAATGTGAAACATGAAGTGTAAAAAAGTAAAAGGAAAAACAAATGAAGTGACGCGTCACACATGAGGTCAAAGATAGTAACTTAGAATGTTTTTGCTGTCAGAATTTTTGACAGTGGTCATTGTGAGCTGTGACGTGTGAAAACCGAAAAAGAGTTCAGACGTTATGTCAAAGTGTGTGGACTAAAATAACTAATAAATATGGAATAATGTGCATTAAAATATATGGTTAGGTTTCTATATTGAAAATACTATATTTTCTAGAACAAATTGATGATGAAGATGACACTCTAATTTCTTTAACAACACTATATAAAGCAAAGCGGTGTCAGCAAGAAATCGTAAATCCTAAAGAAAATTAAGCTATTACATTCATAACTAATTCAATTCATACGTTAAAAACACACCAGCTATCTCAATTCAACACATAAAACTTAGATTTTTTATGCAAATAAATGTCTCCTCCTTTTATTAAGTCCACAATTATCCCATTCAATATACAGTTATCATCAAACTCTTTATCATTCGTGGTATTCCAAATTCTCCACCAAGATCGATACAATAAACTTTTTCCAAGTGACCCATTTTGGACAGAGGCGTCTCTAAGAATTCACGTACCCTAATCGAGCTTGAAAAAATGTGTCCTTAAGTAATGTTTTACTATTATTTAAAAAAAATCAAATTAATATTGGGCTCAATAAACCTAATGTCAAGTGGGCTAAATTCTAAACCATAAAAAATGATTTGTAAATTAATATTAGAATTGGTATGTGTTTACTATTTTAAAAAATAACATATATATCGGGGTTTTTTTTTTAAATCGTGTGCCCCTCGAAATCAAGGGCCTTATGCGGAGGTCCTCCCCGCACACCATCAAAGCCGCCACTGATTTTGGGGGTGAAAGAAAATGCATGTAAATAGATATATGTTTTAGTAAATGTAATTAAAGCTAAATATACATATAGTTGAAGCTTGAAAATCGATTAATACTTTACTCACGTTTTTGTTAACAATTGATGAAATGAAGATAATGGCAACTAAGGATTTCTTTATATTAAGATGCTGGAGAATACAAGAATAAAAGTCAAATAAAACAAGCCTGAAACACCAAGAAATGGATTTATAACCCAAAAAATAAATTACACCTAGAGTTCCAATCAAGTATATTTAGTTTTCCCCATTGCTTTTGATAACAGGCCCATCTGGTTGGTCTGGCCCAACAAGCTTCTTCAATTAGTGCAAGGCCCGACGAGTTATGAAGAAGCCCAATAGGTTGGTGGATTGAGCTCCACGTTGCATCAGACCCACGTTTTGTTTACTGTATGAGTCAAGTGCATGTTTGGGTAGTTATTTTGCATGATAGGTGGACACTAAATAAGGAATATGGGTGAATAACCTATATTCCCTGTACCTTTAAATCCATGTTTGTTTTTGAGTTTAGAATATACATAGAAAGTTGCTCCAAGCATCAACTCTAAGTCCTTAAACTCTCTCTCGCTAATTCTTCTCTCTAGTGCCGTCATTTGGTGCTTTCGTTCTCAACTCACTTGTTGCCATGCCTCCCGCCATGACACCCGTAGTGATGATAATAAGGGTTGTTCATGAGCCGAGCCGTGTTAGGGCAAGCTTGGGCTCGGCTCGATTATAAACCGAGCTGGCTCGGCTCGGCTCGGCTTGGATTTGAAACCGAGCTGAAAATCTAAGCTCGGGCTCGGCTTGGTTTTAAACCGAGCTGGCTCAGCTCGGCTTGGTTTGGCCCGATTTTAAAAATAAAAGTTAATACGTAGCTCTCAAAATTCAGTATTCTAAAATATTATTCAATACTTTAAAAGAACATATTCAAAACAAGTTAAACCTTATACATTACAAGCTACAATCACGTTCAACAACGCAAAATAAGTTTTATATTTCAAGTAAATACAATATTTATTCATTAGCATGACAATCAACCTTTAAATATGCTATAGATATCAAACTACAAGTCTAAATACATGTAAATAATAATCAATTTTTTTAATATATTATATGTATATAAAAATAAAATATATTATAAGTAAAATAATTCGAGCTAAGCCGAGCCGAGCTACCAAGCGAGCCAAACCGAGCCAATTTGGCTCGTCACGAGCCGAGCCGAGCTAGGCTCGCTTTCTAACCGAGCCGAGCCGGCTCGGCTCACTTTCAAACCGAGCCATATCGAGCGAGCTTTTTCCGAGCTAAATCCGAGCGAGCCGCGAGGTTTTGGACAGCCCTAATGATAATCCACCACATCTCGCCGAACTAATCACCCAGCTCATCACAGCCACTCAATTCACTGGTTTATCTTCTTCTTCATCATCTTTTATCCAAAACTAACATTCACATATTCAATTCTACATTACATTTTCACCCTAATTTAAACTTAAAGATTCAAAATTAAAATTTAGTTTATCGTTACCTTGGTAAAAATCATGTTTCGGTTACGAGAAACGTCGTCGGAAAATACTTGATGATCGTTGGAGTTGGTATTTCTTCACCGAAAATGGTTTCAGGTGGTACGTTTTTCTTGTTTAAAGTTTTGAGTGGCTTAGTAGGGATGGTGGTGAACGAAAAGTGGTTATGGTTACCAGAACTGGGTTTTCTTTGCTAGCTTTAATGGAAAATAAGGCAGTTTGTGAAGCAAGCTAAGGACGGTTTGCGAACAATTGAAGACTCTATTTATAACAACCCTCCTAAAATAATTCTGACACCCTAAAATATTTAGAATATTCCTATACGTCCTTAAATACACCCCGTATACGTAAATTGGCCCAAAATACCTTAATTTTTATAAAAATTAATTAAAAACAAAATTTGAGCATCTCTGGCGGGCCGCGAAGACTTTCTCTTCGTCTTACGCGGGCCGCGACACCCTGAGCTACCACGTGGCCTAACACACGGACAAGCTACACTTGTGAGTCAACACAGCTAGGCCCTACTTCCCCTATGTCGCGGGCCGCGAAGGCTAAGCCTTCGGCTTACGCGGGGCGCGACAGACTTGAAATCAGCTCCTATAAATTGGGAGCATCGGCCTTCAGTTTACGATGTTCAAAAACAAAATTTCTCTCTTAATTCTATAGTGTAGAAGTTATAATCGGGTATTATACCCACTAAAGTAGTGAAGCTTTGCCTCGTTGTAAGTATTTTAACCCCCCGGTTACGTATTAGATACGCTGCCCGATTGATCTAGTGCTTCGTAACGGCTGTCGAGATTCTGCCCGACGTAGTCGTTGGAGTTCTGTCTCGGGGAAGGTATAACTAATGTAAATATTGTGTTATTATACTAACACGTATGCATTGTTTAATTAAGAGATTTTAACCAGGAAACCACCAGGAAAAGTCTAAAGTAGCAATGTGAGCAATCTCCTTTTTGTAAACCTTTTTACAAACTATTTTTACAAAACCTTAAATAATTTACAATGTGATTAGCAGTGATTGAGTCTTTGTAATTCTTCAATTACTGCCGGTATGTTGGGGGTTTTGTATACAAAATGTGGAACACGTTACCATTGGACAACGAGATAGCCAATGTGTAATATGACCCACCAGTCAGGATTGACAATACTGAATGAGTAATTGTGTAGATATAAACATTGTAATTGCTCTCAATACTGTTAAAGAATAAATGCTTCTTGATTAAACTGGGATTCACTCTCCAGTATTTTCCACTGACAAATGTTTTTAAAAAGCGTTTCAGGTAACAAAATGTGAAAGCCAATTAGAAGCCAACTGGAGAGCACTGAAGGCTTGGAAAATGTGGCTATAAAACTTACCTAAATAAAGACGATGTTTTAAATTCAATAAATTAGGGTTTATCCCTATAAACATGTTTGTAATAGAAACTTGGGTTTTACCCATGTGTTTATTAATATAAAAATGTGGTATTTTACTCTGATAAAATATTTCCTAACTACGGTCCTGGTGAAATTTCCGCTGCCAAATAATGATAAACAATGATACCACTAAATTTGAGTTCGCGTCCGCCTGATCCCAGGAGATAGGGGCCGGGGGTTGTGACAAAAGGTGGTATCAGAGCTACAGCCACTAATTTCAGCCAAAGAGGTGTTCTGCTGACAATTAAATTATCAATTTTGTTAGGAAATAATCAACAAGACTATGTGCATACGTGTAAATTATTATTTTGTGTTATTTGACCATTTGTTAGTTTACAGCATGAGTGACCAAGGACCTTTAGACGCTTACCGTCAACTGTCCGGTTCACCTAGGGATGAAGGCACCTTTTCACAGCCTACCCCCTCGGGGTATTCGGCTGATACCGAAGAAGGAATTTTCGTGTTCAAGGATCATTCTGAGGAGCCATTCCCCCCTAAGAAGAGATGATGGTTCAGCAGAGGAGCTCATGAACGTAGAAAGAGGATGAGAAGAATGTAACAACAGCGGGCGTTAGCAGCGACCAATAGAGAAATGAATGTTCACACTCAGGATATCCTCAATAGGAGACTAGCTAATTTCCACATTTTAGCTACTACCGCTGCCGACCCTAATCTAGAACAACTCATAGCACCCCATCCTTTACCACTATTTCCCACACAACCCATGGAAGTTGAACTAAACCTAGCAGACCAGCCACAATATCCTGCTTTTGACCCAGCTGAGATTCCTAGGGTACCTGCACCCCATCCTCCAGATTATGCCCCATGGTTTGACGACCACAAGGATTACCAGCAACGTTACCCAATCCCAATAGAGGAGCCCATGCAAGACCTAGTAGGACCATATCCCGACTTGGATCCCCTAGACCCATATTATGATAATGACCAATACATCAGGGAAATTCTAGAGAATCCAGACCCTCAGGAAGAACAGATGCCACAATGCCCAGATCCCATACCAGCACCCGCACCACCCAAGAGCATTGAGAATGTGCAAGAACTCCGAACCTTTGGTGAGGAGATATTAGAAGGAACTGAGAGGATGAGACAGATAGGGGAACGACTCGTCTGGAAATATGACGAGCGTAATATGGAGTTTTTGATGAACCCTATCACTAATAATAGTAATGAAAATAATAATAATATATATATATATATATGTGTGTGTGTGTGTGTGTGTGTATGTTTGAATATATATATATATATATATATATATATATATATATAGAGAGAGAGAGAGAGTGGGGATCCTACGGAAAGTGTAGTTTTCCTAAAAAGTGTAAAAAGTCATAAAACACAATAATTTCAGGCATAAAACACACCTAAAACTCACAAATAATAGAATGAATATTACTAAAACACTATATTCAAACTCTAATAGTCCATAAAAACTTCAAACGCACCATCGTAGAACTATGAATATAAAACACACAATGCTAAACAACATAAAACACAATAATATTTTTCATTCCACAATCAGAGCCTTAACATCTAAAACACAACACAAAACCCACATACATGATGTTTTAGTAATCTTCATCATATTATTTGTGGGTTTTTGGTGTGTTTTATGGTTGACATTATGGTGTTTTATGACTTTTTACACTTTTAGGAAATTTGGACTTTCTGGCCAACTCCTAGCCTATATATATATATATATATATATAATATTGTAGTATAGACCATTTTGTGGTTAGTGATGCATACTAGTATTGTAATTTTTAATTCCAGTTGTATTTGTAATAAATATAGACGCATAATATAAAATAGAGTAAAGTTGCAACGTTCGACGATTTTGGATCAACATGCTTACGGTGTGATTGTTGCATTGGATATTTTCATGTGATATTAATACTTGGTAATTATTTAAAATCCAGATGGCCGACGCAGCAAATCCGGAAAACCAGAATAATGAAATTCAAATAAATAACAGTGAAATTCGACACATTGTAACCCAAGGAATTAGAGATGCCATGCCAGCTATCATCCAAAATGTTAGGGACGCAGAAAATAATAATAAAAGTGATAATGGGAGTAAGCGAACCCATATTGAACTTAGTCGCATCGTGCACAATGGACCCGTTTTTCAAATGCCAATTCCAAAAAGAAGAAGAACCATGTCTTATGGTTGTTCTTACAAAGAATTCTAGTCCTGCAAACCAATAGAATTCTCTGGCAATGAAGGGGCCATTGCAGCTCTACGCTGGATAGAAAAGACTAAGGCAGTCTTAAAAATAAGCAAGTGCGCAGAAGAAGATAAGATCATGTTTGCCTCCAACTTATTTAAAAATGCAGCTCTAGAATGGTGGAACACAATTCTCCAGTCTAGAGGAAGTGACAGGGTTTATGGTATGCAATGGAACGAGTTTAAGAATGTGGTAGAAAAGAAATTTTGTCCTCCCAATGAAAAGGAACATATAGCAAATAAATTCTTAAACCTAAGAATGACTGGAGTAGATAGTAAGGGTTACACTACTACATTCTTTGTATATGCTAGAATAGTGTCAACCCTAGCATCACCTGAACCAGTGTTAATCTCCCGTTACATCTGGGGATTAATCAGTAAAATTAGGCATGTAGTCAAGGGAGCTAGACCACAAACCATAGAAGAAATGGTAGAACTAGCTAATACCTTGACAGATGAACTGGTACGTACCCAAGAAGAAAACCAGAGGAAGAACCTAGCTCAAAAGCTTACCCAGGAATTTTGCTACGGTAATTCCAACCGTGGGAAAAATGTAGGTTCTACTTCTGCACCTTACTACAAGTATTGCAAAAGGAAGCATTCTGGGAGATGCTCCATATACTGCAATTTTTGCAAAATATCTGGACACAAGGAAGAAGACTGCAGGAAGAAACTCAACAATAAGATATGCTACAATTGTGGAGAGCAAGGTCATATCAAGCCAAATTGTCTGAAATTAGCTCCATCAACAAACAACAAGACTACTAAGAATGCTAGAGCATTTGTTCTTGTCACACCCCAACCGATGGCGGAATCATCGGGGCGTGGCACTGAGCGAAACAGATTGTCCAGAAGTTTCCATAACAACTATCCTTACCATTCAATTAAAGCAATACGTCCCATACCGTATCTTAAATAGTCAAACAAGTTATTACAGATAACATCAAAACAAATATTTTGTTCCGACAACTCAGATTTAAATAAGTAGCAATTGTTTATCTGCTTCTAGAGACCCCTAATACGTCATCTACAGACAACTATTTGTTGGGCTCTAAAGCTTTATTCTAGCTTCCATTTCCTACCACACATGCATCCTAAGCACCTGTCACATACGTTAAAATAAAGTCAATACATAAAATGTAAAGGTGAGCATACAAGTTTAATACTAGCATATAGAGTTCGAATTCGTTTACGCATAACCAGCACGTACACATAGTGAAATGAAGCACGTTAGTTATCGACATAGATCCATCGATAACAATAACTGCGGGTTGACTGCCCGAGGCAGTTCGCAATACATGATTACCACCGTAATTCATGCAAGTAAAAGATCCTTAACAACCCCCGTGTGAACGGGTGCTGAGTCCAAACTATAGTACTATCGTTGCTAAGGCAGGTAGACAGCATTCCATGTGTAAACATAACAAACAAGCATTCATAAGTCACGTATTAGATGCATTATTGGTTTAGCATTGAAAATAGCTTGAGTAGTGTGATAACAGTAGTTTGAATATTCGTAACGTATGTAACACCCAAAAGTGCTAAAACAAAAAGGGTTCGAGTATACTCACAGCGATTATGGATTGAAGGGAGCGCTTTATAGCGAGTACGGTTAGCCTGAATAGATTCGATAACGTAACGATAAGTGGCGCGTAAAACATTACAAAGTGAGTGTGGGTAGGATAACTGATCGTGCGGATCAACTATCCGTGAGAGGAAGTCATCCGTGCGGGTGAACTATCCGTGCAGATGGTAATCCGTACGGATGGTGACCCATCCGGATAAGCTATCCGTGCGCGTGGGCTGTCCGTGCGGACGGTAATCCATCCGGACTAGTCATGCGTGCGAATAGTTTTTCCGTAGGGACAAGTTGTTCGTGCGGATAAACGTTCAAGTGGATTGTTTCTTCCTAAGGATGTGTTTGTGTATGATGGCTTGTGCTTTGAAGTTTTCGTTGTAGCATTTAGAAAACGTTTAAGTGTTTCTACCTTTCAAGCCGGTCGTGCGGACAACAATCCGTCCGGATGGTAGTCCGTGCGGGCAATGGTGATCCGTGCGGACGGTCTGTGCGCGCGGGCAGAGATAATTCGTGCGGATAGCCTGTCCGTGCGGATGACTTGGCCGTGCGGATGAACACTGTTAGAATTTGTTTTAAGGCCTTAGTATCTCATGATCCGAAGAGTAATCCATTCAGAGGTCGTCCGTCCGGATTGCTTATTCGTCGATACTCAAACCTTGTTTGGAAAGTGGGTCCCAAGGGTAGCTCGTCCGGGTGACAACCGTCCGGATAGCCTGTCCGTGCGCACAGCTTGTCCGTGCGAACAGCCGGTGCGTGCGGACAGTCCCTGGTCTGATTGTTCCGTTCGTCTACTCTTGGTTTCTGTTGTCATTTATCGAGACGTTCTGATTACGTGGCAACCACTTGGAATCGTATTCTTACTCGCGTGACTAGACCGGTCAGGAACCACCCTAGTTTGGCCTGTCGGCGACTTAGAACGGTCATTCCGGTTGACCCCGAAATCGGGTGTCTGGTGGGTAGAATCCAGATCTAGGGCTAGTGCATCACTATTAACGAGTAGAACACTAGATTCCGATCAGATTCATACCGATTTTAAGGGAAAAAGAAGGAGAGAACTTAGGTTTATTTCCTTCAACTCTTTTATCCTTAGAAAAGTTTAGATTTAGGTGAAGTTGTTGTGAAATCTTATGGAAATCGTTCAGATCTGAGCTATTCTTGGTGGAATGAAGTCAAGCTTGAAGTTCATAAGAATTTCATGATGACGTCACCCGAGAATACCCCAAATCTGGATGATTTCATGGTTGAAAGTTGAGATTTGAAAGATGGAAAGGTGTAGAATTGTGTAGTGATCAAGGATGTACAAGAATTAGTCTTACCTGGATTGAGAGAAATCTGAGAAAAAGTGAAGAATGCGTGCGGTTCGGACGTCACTTGCCAAAAGTGGAAAAGTTGGAGAGTGACCCGTGTATTTATAGGATGCCAAAAGGGGAAAGGGTGAGCCGTGCGCATGGCACGTAACCCGGATAGGCTATCCGCGTGGATTGGTCATCCGTGCGGATTGGCAATCCGTGCGGATGCCGCCTGTCTTGGTGCGTTCGGTGCGACGACGCTTCGGTTTCAATTTGCGAGCGATTCTATAGGGTTTCCTAGTCAAATTACTTTCAGTCCCAACTACTTCCTTTATGCTTCGACTCGGAATTCGGGTTCGGGTTCGTTTACATTCGAGTTAGGCTTCGAGTTCGATTGAGTTCGCTTGATTATCACATCATAACGCAAAATAAACATGCACAGGTAACACGTAAGGCACACACACACGTATAAATACAAGTAAATTACGCAGTTCGAGTTGCGGTTCGATGTTGATTTGATTTGCGTAGCTTGATTAACTTTATTGCATTGTTACTTCCTATCATTCACAGTCGTAGGTTGATTGAAATATGGTTAACACGATTCGATTATTGTAATGAACGACACTTACTCCACATAATATAAATAAAATAAAAACATTTCTACGAGTCAAGTCGCGCGAAATCGGTCGTTTACTTTGACCTTGACTTTGACTTTCACTCGTGAAAACACGGGGTGTTACAGTTCTGACCGTAGAAGAAGCCAAAATGATTCCGGACGTGATTGCCGGTACGTTTTTAGTTAATGATGTTTTTGCCAAAGTATTATTTGACTCTGGTGCGAACCAAAGTTTTATTAATACTTCATTTTTCAAACTTCTCAATCGACCATTAACTAAACTCCAACAAGAATGTCTAGTAGAAACAGCCAACGGAGAAACCATTAAGATTACCGAAATCTTGCAGGGAGCAAGAATAGAATTTTTAAATCAAAAGTTTATTGCAAACCTTTACCCAATGAATCTGGAAGGATTTAATATTGTATTAGGAATGGATTGGTTAATAGACCAATGTCTTGTTCACCATTAAAGTCCTTCATTCTCGCCATCTTTCGTTGTTCCATCTCTTGAACTTCGAGTTTTTCAATAAACTTGCTCAACGTTAGATTTTCAAATTCATCATTATTTTTCAACATCATAAGATACGTGCCCCAAACATCTCGTGGCAACGCATCGGCCAATTTTTCAATCCATTCTTCTTTATCTTTCTTGATGTCCAATCTCTTCATGTTAACCATCAAATTGCAATATCTTTCAATAATCTGCTTAGTGTTTTCAGTTTTTAATCCACAAAATAGATCAAATTCTTTCTTCAAAAGCGATTTTTTGTTCTTGATCATGTCTTGACTTCCAACAAACTTCTTTTATAGTGCTTTCCATATTGAGTGTGCACTTCCGTTGTGTTGTAATAAAATCAAGATTTCTTCTTTAATGGTGATGGGGTAAGGTCCCAAAAACCTCATGATAAGTGCTTAGGACCATGCCACAACCTCATCTTTAAGTTCTCTTATACCTTGCGCGGCCGCGTACTACTTTTACAAAAGAAAGGCTTAAGAAACAGTCAGCACTTGCGCGCCCAAAGGAAATCATAAATCCTTGCGCTTTCTCCCATAAACAAAGGATGCATTTCCGCTCAATATCCAGACTTGGATATTATTTACCCAAACTTGGGATTTATTTATCTGATTCCACACGATAAGGAGTCACACCAGATTACAGCAGTAATCTTCTAGAAGGGATTCAATCGTGCACCACTAAGACGGTTATAACCGTCTGGACACGTGTCGCCATCTCAGGCCTCCCTGAAATCACAACGATAACATGTAATTGGAGAGTAATCTCCACTTGATCACTTTACACGTGGCAGATCCCCAGCCATCGATCTAGACCACGATCCGTGTGCTCTCGCGTTGGATCAAAGAGCTGGATGGAAGGAAATGTAACCGCTTACAGGGTTAGCATCTTCCGTCAACTTTTCACTAATGGGTTTTCCCGCCCAAAGACTCCCGGTTATAAATATGAGAAAACAACTCAGGTATGAATTCAAGTTACACACCCTTCTCAAATACATCTTCTTCTTCATAACCCATACTTATTCTCACACCGGAGTCGGGTCAAGGAGAGAACCCCTTTCTCCCCTTGGCGAAGCTAACGGTGCTTCTTTTTTGCAGAGTTATCGGAGAAGGAGATTAGTTGTAATCGAATCAAACGAGAGGAAACCTACCTTTTCATGCGGATTCAAACCCCCTAGATAATTGATTCCGATCGATTAATCTAGTGTTTCTTCAGATGGCTTGTTGCAATATACTGATCATTATCTTTTCACTTTTGTATTTCTTTTTCTGATCATCACTTAGATCTTTAATAGCAACATTCTCTCCGTCATCATCAGCCGGTCTAATATATCGTTGTTCAACACATTCCCATGCATCTAAGTAATTTGCTTGAACCCAATTTTCAAAACGCTCCTCCCATCCACTATACTCCTCAATATTCATGAGCTTAGGCGGTTTTTGCATGGTTCCCATTTCATTTTCTGAGGTCGCGTTTTGAGCAATAGTGATCGGAGTTGCAAATGCGTTGTAAAATTCGTTTTCCATGTTTAGGTTTTAGAAGGTTCACAAAATCAGATTGTTCACATCGCTTTATTGCATTGTTACTTCCTATCATTCACAGTCGTAGGTTGATTGAAATATGGTTAACACGATTCGATTATTGTAATGAACGACACTGACTCCACATAATATAAATAAAATAAAAACATTTCTACGAGTTAAGTCGCGCGAAATCGGTCGTTTACTTTGACCTTGACTTTGACTTTCACTCGTGAAAACACGGGGTGTTACAGCCTCCCCTTGTTTAGGGAATTTCGTCCCGAAATTAAGCTGAAAGCCGTAACTAACCGTGGATCACATGTGAGAGTCCTTCGTTTGGACCACTGAGAATCGTCAGATAAATCGACTTTTACAGATGAAAATCGTTGATTTTGTGGATATGTTATGCGAGATTGTCTGATCTAAAAGCCTATAAAGTTTCAGATCCTAATTCGAAGCCGTTTGTGAGAAAATTGGATTTTGTTAGAAAGATGTTGAACGTTGCTGTTGATGTTTACCATACGGGTGGCAATCCGTACGGATAACATATCCGCGTTGACTTGTTGTTAGCCTATTCACGCGGATATTTGTTGGCTCGGAGACGTGCGGAATCCGTGAACGTGTGTGACTAATCATAATCGTAACGGAGTCAAAACCGATCCTACAAGTGGTCTCTGAGCAGGTGATCGATTGTGATGATTAAACACACTCAGATTTGACCAAGTTCTTCATCTTTCATATTCATCATGCTTTTCTCTGAAAATCGACAAATTAAACAACTTTTTACGGATAATATTGCTAAAACTCGGATATGTTGTGCGAAAACACCTGATCTATAAGTCTACAAATTTCTTAATTAAACAACTGTGGATATTTTGCCTTCATGTCGCTTTCGAGTTCCCAAGTGAACTCCGCGCCTCGTTTGCCTTCCCACCAGACCTTCACAATAGGAATGCGTGAGCGCCTGAGTTCTTTGGTTTGGCGATCCATGATTTCGACAGGCTTCTCCACGAAGTTTAATGTTTCATTCACTTGTAGATCGTCCAAGGGAACATGTAAGTCGTGGTCGGCGATGCACTTTCGGAGGTTTGACACGTGGAAAGTCGGGTGGACATTGCTAAGTTCCTCCGGTAATTCGAGTCTGTAGGTGACTTTTCCGATCCTTTCCAGAATCTTAAAAGGTCCCACATATCGAGGCGCGAGCTTCCCCTTCTTGCCGAATCGGACTACACCCTTCCAAGGTGATACCTTTAGGAGTACGTAGTCACCAACGCCATATTCACGGGGCTTGCGCTTTTTATCGGTGTAAACTTTCTGTCGATCCCGAGCTTTCGCTAAGTTATCTCGAATTTGGAAAATTTTGTCTGTCGTTTCTTGTAGTAGCTCCGGACCGGTTAGTTGCGAATGACCGATCTCGTGCCACACAATAGGCGATCGACATCTTCTTTCGTATAGGGCCTCGAAAGGTGCCATCTGGATGCTAGCCTGGTAGCTGTTGTTATACGAGAATTCGACTAACGGAAGGTGTCTATCCCAATTACCACCGAAGTCTAGAACACACGAACGGAGCATGTCTTCAAGAGTACGAATCATTCTTTCAGTCTGACCGTCGGTTTGTGGGTGGAACGCAGTACTTAGATTAAGCGTTGTACCGAGTGCCGCTTGGAATGTTTCCCACAACCGGGAAGTAAACCGAGCATCACAATCAGAGATGATGTCACGAGGCGTCCCATGTCGACAAATGATCTCGTCGGTGTAGATTCGGGCTAATCGTTCTACCTTGTAGTCTTCTCGTATTGGTAGAAAATGAGCTGATTTAGTCAAACGGTCAATAACAACCCAAATGCTGTCGTGACCTGATGACGTGGTTGGAAGCTTGGTTACGAAATCCATAGCTATGCTCTCCCACTTCCACATGGGAACTGGTGGTTGTTCGAGCAAGCCAGAGGGTCTTTGATGTTCAGCCTTGATTCTAGCACAGGTTAGGCACTTTCCGACGTAGAGAGCAATATCCCGTTTCATACCCGGCCACCAGTACCTATAGCGAAGATCATGGTACATTTTGTCAGCACCGGGATGGATAGAGTATCGGGATTTGTGGGCTTCATCCATGATAATCTGTCGCAGGTTGGTTCGCTTGGGAATCCAAATTCGGTCTAAGAAGTGGAATATCCCATTCGATTTGCTCACAAGTTGGGCTCCATCGTGGTAGATTCTTTCCTTCTTCAGAGTGCGTTCGTTGAAACATGCATGTTGGGCGTCGCGGATGAGAGCTTCGAGGTTGTGCTGGGCTTGAACATTACGAGTGCTAAGCAGATAGCTCCGTCTGCTAAGTGCGTCGGCAACAACATTCGCTTTGCCTGGGTGATAACGGATCTCACAGTCGTAATCGTTGAGAAGTTCTACCCATCGGCGTTGACGCATATTCAGTTCCCTCTGATTAAAGATGTGTTGTAGGCTCTTATGATCGGTGAAGATCGTACACCTTGTACCATACAGGTAGTGTCGCCAAATCTTTAATGCAAAAACAACTGCGCCTAGCTCGAGATCATGGGTTGTATAGTTCTTCTCGTGGACTTTGAGCTGACGAGATGCGTAAGCTATGACCTTGTCTCATTGCATTAGGACACAACCGAGACCAAGGTTGGAAGCATCACAGTAGACAATGAAATTATCGTTTCCGTCGGGTAGCGTAAGAACAGGAGCATTGCAAAGCATGAACTTGAGGGTTCGGAAGGCAGTCTCTTGTTCAGTTCCCCAAACAAAAGGTTGGTCCTTATGAGTAAGAGAGGTAAGGGGTACAACAATCTTCGAGAATCCCTCGATAAATCGTCGATAGTAGCCCGCTAGCCCGAGAAAGGAACGGACTTCAGACGAATTCTTAGGCGTAACCCAGCTCTTGACAGCTTCAATCTTTGCAGGATCGACGTGAATACCCTGACTATTTACAATGTGACCCAGAAACTGAACCTCCCCCAACCAAAATTCACACTTGGAGAACTTGGCGTAAAGTTGGTTCCCCTGGAGCAACTCGAGAACCAAACGTAGATGTTGCGCGTGTTCAGCTCTCGACTTGGAATAGATCAAGACATCGTCGATGAATACAATGACGAAACGGTCGAGATATGGTTTACACACGTGATTCATCAGATCCATGAAAACTGCTGGTGCGTTGGTTAGGCCAAAAGGCATGACAACGAATTCGTAATGGCCGTAACGAGTACGAAACGCGGTTTTCGGTATATCCTCCTCTTGTATACGCAGCTGATGGTACCCTGAACGTAGATCGATCTTCGAGAAACACATAGCGCCTTGTAGTTGATCAAACAAATCGTCGATATGAGGCAGAGGGTAGCGGTTCTTGATAGTCAACTTATTCAATTCCCGGTAGTCGATGCACATCCGGAACGACCCATCCTTCTTTTTGACGAAAAGGACTGGTGCGCCCCAAGGAGAGGTGCTCGGGCGAATAAAACCTTTTTCAAGCAATTCCTGGAGTTGGGATGAAAGTTCGCGCATTTCGAACGGCGCGAGTCGATAAGGAGCTCTGGCGATAGGATTAGCTCCAGGAATGAGATCAATGCGAAAGTCAATATCGCGCTTTGGAGGTAGCCCGGGAAGATCCCCTGGAAAAACATTAGGAAACTCTCGGACCATAGGAACGTCTTTCACTTCCTTCTCCTCTTTCTTTTCCTTCTCTGCTGCTACGACGTTAGCCAAGAAAGCCCTGTATTCCTTGCGGAGATACTTGCTAGCTTGGAGGCATGACATAAGTTTGAGACCCTTCGAAGTAGTATCACCATAAACGCACAATGAATCACCGTTTGCGAGCGAAAAACGAATCATTTTATCGAAGCACATAACTTCGGCATGGTTTTCGCGAAGAAAGTCCATGCCTACTATGACGTCAAAGCTTCCTAGTTGCATCGGAATGAGATCGATCGAGAAGATGTGATTGTTGAGTTCGAGAGTACAATCACGGATAACGGAATTAACGACGACGGTTCTTCCGGTAGCGACTTCAACTTCAAATGCCGAGGAGAGTTTGGAACGTCTACGACTAAGGAGTTTCTCAAATTCGAACGACACAAAGCAATTATCCGCTCCAGTATCAAACAAACATGAAGCATAAATACCATTCACGAGGAACGTACCATTGACCACGTTGTTGTCGGCCTGGGCTTGACGCACGTTAAGATTGAAAGTTCTGGCGCGTGCTGCCTGTTGTTGTTGTTGCTGCTATGGCTGCTGCTGTTGCGGTTCTTGTTTCACTACCCTGTTTGGGCACATGTTGGCGAAATGATTCGGGTCGCCACACGTGAAGCAGACTCTGGCCTTGACTGCGGGTGCCGGAGGAGCTTGTTGGCCCTGTGGGGCAGCGAGTAGAGCTTGATTGGCAGGTGCTTGACGAATACGATAGTTGGCAGTGAAGTGGCCGTACACGTTGCAGTGAGCACAAAAGCGGCATTGAATAGCAGTCGGGTGATGATAGGTGCAAGTAGGGCAGAGTGGATGTGGCCCAGTGTATGCACGCTTTGCGGGCGGTGCATTGGCCACAAGCGCTGCCACTTGACGTTGTTGAGCAGGTGCAGCTTAAACTGGTGCAGCAGTGATCGCACAGTTCTTGTTGGTGGAGTTGCTTTTTCTCTTGTTCTTTCTCTTGCTGCTTGATGAGGTAGGTTCAGCAGTTGGTGCAGTAGCGGTAGCTTGATGCAGATGCTTGGAGGTCTTATCCCACACACCAGCTTTAACCCTTTTGTCATTGATTTCAGCGGCCAACAGATAGGTTTCCTCAATCGTGGTAGTCTTAGCCGCTTGCACAAAATCAGCAACGCAGTCGGGCAAAGCTCGGATGTACTTCTTGATGGTCATCTCGGGAGTCTTGACCTGGTCGGGACAGATAATGCTGAGCTGTTTGAAGCGAGCAGTAAGACCAACATTGTCTCCATCCTTCTGATGTATGTGCCAAAATTCATCTTCAAGCTTTTGACGCTCGTGAGGAGGGCAGAATTCCTCTAGCATGACTTCCTTGAGCTCGTCCCACAACAAACCGTAGGCTGCATCATTCCCTCGCTTGTTCCTCTCGGCCGTCCACCAGTCCAAAGCACGGGACTGAAAGACGCCGGTAGCGTTCAGAGTTCGAAGGTCATCAGGGCAACCACTTTGTCGCAGAGTAACCTCGATAGAGTCAAACTAGTGGAATAGTGCAGTAGGACCTCCTTCGCCGGTGAATTATTTCGGCCCACATGACTTGAATTGTTTGAAACTGAAAGGTCTCGTGACAGCCTTAGGACCTTCAGTCCTCGATTCCTCGGATGATTTGCTGGCGTTCTCATAGACATCGCTCACAGCTTTTGCCACACTTTTCGCGATAATAGAGGCAAGACGCCTGTCCCTCTTTTCCTGACGAGAGAGCGTATGACGAGATCCAGACGACATGGTCTGCAATAGACATCGCCACGGAACTCAACACATGTATTCGAATCTCACCTCACACGTCTATTACTTACTAAAGCTCAGTAACACGTACTATGTAAACGCATATAGTCACAAAATCACCGAATTGCACGAAATCACATAAATACATAGAGCACATAATCGCAGTATTCCTAAACATGTAAGCACAATAGCAAAACACATACCTCTTAGTCACTAGGGGTAGTCAGAAAACAGAAACCTAGAGTTCGCGAGTGTTCGAAAGTAATGGAGTGCGAGTACTTTGTTAATGATGTGTTGTGTGAGTAGCTAAGGCCAAAAACATTAGATTGAAACCGGTAATACCTCAAAACGTCAATAAATAAGCACAAAACACGTATCTCACATAAAAAGCGACGAAAATTGAAACACATAAAATCGCGAATGGATTGTCTGCGGCTATTTAGACTTCGACTAACCAAAGTGGTTCGACTATTCACAAGAATCCTGTGTGCACAATTACCTTCAGGACTATGCCTTTGCCTCAATTCTTGGGCGTTGGCGCAATTCCCTCGGGTTATATTGTGTCTTTAGATCGTTGGAGTCCGTCGAAACTTTGGTGGGAGTTTTGTATAAAAGCAGGACAAGTCGTCAAGGTTAGGGTTTCACCCCTATCTTAAAACTTCGTCCTTGTTTTTAATAAAAATTGAGGAGATTATTCATCAAAATATGGATTTCACTCCTAATTTGGTATGATTCTCCTCGTTTGTAGCTAAAATGTAAGTTGAATAGGCGACTTTAGTCGAGAGTTTGCGGTTTTCACACCTATTCTCGGCCTCATTACCTGTTCATAGCTTGAAAATTCGAGTGCAGTGATAGAAAAGAGCGAGTGATAGTGGCAAGTTTACGCATACGCGTGAGTTGGTCTGTTGGTTCTTAACTATAGACTAGGTCTCTAAGACTTCGACCCGGACTAGGTCGAGTCTTGCCTAATTCCCTATAGTTATGGCTCTGATACCAATCTGTCACACCCCAACCGATGGCGGAATCATCGGGGCGTGGCACTGAGCGAAACAGATTGTCCAGAAGTTTCCATAACAACTATCCTTACCATTCAATTAAAGCAATACGTCCCATACCGTATCTTAAATAGTCAAACAAGTTACTACAGATAACATCAAAACAAATATTCTGTTCCGACAACTCAGATTTAAATAAGTAGCAATTGTTTATCTGCTTCTAGAGACCCCTAATACGTCATCTACAGACAACTATTTGTTGGGTTCTAAAACTTTATTCTAGCTTCCATTTCCTACCACACATGCATCCTAAGCACCTGTCACATACGTTAAAATAAAATCAATACATAAAATGTAAAGGTGAGCATACAAGTTTGATACTAGCATATAGAGTTCGAATTCGTTTACGCATAACCAGCACGTACACATAGTGAAATGAAGCACGTTAGTTATCGACATAGATCCATCGATACCAATGACTGTGGGTTGACTGCCCGAGGCAGTTCGCAATACATGATTACCACCGTAATTCATGCAAGTAAAAGATCCTTAACAACCCCCGTGTGAACGGGTGCTGAGTCCAAACTATAGTACTATCGTTGCTAAGGCAGGTAGACATCATTCCATGTGTAAACATAACAAACAAGCATTCATAAGTCACGTATTACATGCATTATTGGTTTAGCGTTGAAAATAGCTTGAGTAGTGTGATAACAGTAGTTTGAATATTCGTAACATATGTAACACCCAAAAGTGCTAAAACAAAAAGGGTTCGAGTATACTCACAGCGATTATGGATTGAAGGGAGCGCTTTACAGCGAGTACGGTTAGCCTGAATAGATTCGATAACGTAACGATAAGTGGCGCGTAAAACATTACAAAGTGAGTGTGGGTAGGATAACTGATCGTGCGGATCAGCTATCCGTGAGAGGAAGTCATCCGTGCGGGTGAACTATCCGTGCGGATGGTGACCCATCCGGATAAGCTATCCGTGCGCGTGGGCTGTCCGTGCGGACGGTAATCCATCTGGACTAGTCATGCGTGCGGATAGCTTTTCCGTACGGACAAGTTGTTCGTGCGGATAAACGTTCAAGTGGATTGTTTCTTCCTAAGGATGTGTTTGTGTATGATGGCTGGTGGTTTGAAGTTTTCGTTGTAGCATTTAGAAAACGTTTAAGTGTTTCTACCTTTCAAGCCGGTCGTGCGGACAACAATCCGTCCGGATGGTAGTCCGTGCGGGCAATGGTGATCCGTGCGGACGGTCTGTGCGCGCGGGCAGAGATAATCCGTGCGGATAGCCTGTCCGTGCGGACGACTTGGCCGTGCGGATGAACACTGTTAGAATTTGTTTTAAGGCCTTAGTATCTCATGATCCGAAGAGTAATCCATTCAGAGGTCGTCCGTCCGGATTGCTCATTCGTCGATACTCAAACCTTGTTTGGAAAGTGGGTCCCAAGGGTAGCTCATCCGGGTGACAACCGTCCGGATAGCCTGTCCGTGCGCACAGCTTGTCCGTGCGGACAGCCGGTGCGTGCGGACAGTCCCTGGTCTGATTGTTCCGTTCGTCTACTCTTGGTTTCTGTTGTCATTTATCGAGACGTTCTGATTACGTGGCAACCACTTGGAATCGTATTCTTACTCGCGTGACTAGACCGGTCAGGAACCACCCTAGTTTGGCCTGTCGGCGACTTAGAACGGTCATTCCGGTTGACCCCGAAATCGGGTGTCTGGTGGGTAGAATCCAGATCTAGGACTAGTGCATCACTATTAACGAGTAGAACACTAGATTCCGATCAGATTCATACCGATTTTAAGGGAAAAAGAAGGAGAGAACTTAGGTTTATTTCCTTCAACTCTTTTATCCTTAGAAAAGTTTAGATTTAGGTGAAGTTGTTGTGAAATCTTATGGAAATCGTTCAGATCTGAGCTATTCTTGGTGGAATTAAGTCAAGCTTGAAGTTCATAAGAATTTCATGATGACGTCACCCGAGAATACCCCAAATCTGGATGATTTCATGGTTGAAAGTTGAGATTTGAAAGATGGAAAGGTGTAGAATTGTGTAGTGATCAAGGATGTACAAGAATTTGTGCAAGATCTTACCTGGATTGAGAGAAATCTGAGAAAAAGTGAAGAATGCGTGCGGTTCGGACGTCACTTGCCAAAAGTGGAAAAGTTGGAGAGTGACCCGTGTATTTATAGGATGCCAAAAGGGGAAAGGGTGAGCCGTGCGCATGGCACGTAACCCGGATAGGCTATCCGCGTGGATTGGTCATCCGTGCGGATTGGCAATCCGTGCGGATGCCGCCTGTCTTGGTGCGTTCGGTGCGACGACGCTTCGGTTTCGATTTGCGAGCGATTCGATAGGGTTTCCTAGTCAAATTACTTTCAGTCCCAACTACTTCCTTTATGGTTCGACTCGGAATTCGGGTTCGGGTTCGTTTACATTCGAGTTAGGCTTCGAGTTCGATTGAGTTCGCTTTATTATCACATCATAACGCAAAATAAACATGCACAGGTAACACGTAAGGCACACACACACGAATAAATACAAATAAATTACGCAGTTCGAGTTGCGGTTCGATGTTGATTTGATTTGCGTAGCTTGATTAACTTTATTGCATTGTTACTTCGAGTTGCGGTTCGACGGAGGATCTATTTAACTTTAGATCGACGGAGGATCTATTTAACTTTACTACATAAGAGAAACATTTAACTACACCGACGTAGGATGTATTTAACTTTAGATCGACGGAGGATCTATTTAACTTTTCAACACATGTTTCCCTTAAATTTTGGAATAGTACTTTATAATCCAAGGGACTTAACTACAACGTGGAAGTCCATTAAGGATTTAAGATAGTACCTTTTTGAATATCCTACTATGAATCCTTCATATGAGATATGGAAGATTCTACGAGGATTTGGATGGATCACATAAAACACAAAACACGTAAGAAAACACATAAGCACAAAAATTAGTTAACTTGATTCTTTAATTTGTTGTCTTTGGACGCGGATACTTAAAGCACACCAGGAATCCAATTCGTGGATTTCATTTGGCACTTTAATTATTTCAAGAATCTATCTATAAGGATAGGATAATCTTTAAAAGAAATTCGGCTTTGTCCCTATTGAATTGTGATGTACGTATTGAATCATACAAAGAATTCAATTTAAGGACTCCGATGAATGATACCCATCCACAAGGATCTAATTATGAGGATAGAAAGATCCTACATGGATTTTGGAGTTTGTGTAACGAGAGTGTTCCGACACCTTGCACTAGGCGTGCTTACGTCGATACACAAGGTAGAAAGTTCATGAGGTTGAGGCGCCAGATATGCCAAGCGACATATGAAGCAGAGTTTGAAGGTTGAGCAGCAGCAGGATTTGTAACAGCTTTGCTTTAGATTACAAAGCGGCACATGTTAACCAAATGTCTCCATCGTCCACCGTGGGTACATTTGAAACAAGGTATTTGATTTGAATAATGACGATGGCATTGATTGCACCAAGAAGTAGTTCCCTTATACAGCTTCATCCCTGAGGCGAGTCATGGTGATAGCTAAGTCAACGGTCCTCTGGAGTACGACGCCTATTCGCTGGGTAATTGCAGCACCTGGTTCGGACATTGTTGTTGCGATGAAGAAGCATCTTGAAGATAACGAAAGGCATAGGAGGAAACAAGCGAAAGATAGTCAAAAGAAAATGACAAGGCATGTAGATTGTGACCATTTGTTTGTTACCAAAGGCAAACAAATGAGACAGTGACTAATCAAAGTAAGCGGGTCAATATAATGTATCGCGAAGACATGCTCGCCTATAAGTGAACACTCATCCCAAGAATTCCCAGGTAAGCACAACTGGTCTCGCGTCTGATGAGATGTATACGAAGTGCTTGCCTAGACAGAAAACCCAGAATACAGGCATTCACCCTTCCAGTTTGCACATGTTCACATTATTTAAAACCCAAAACCTTGACGAGATTTTGAAAATTCAAAGGGGTTCAAAACCATATAACAGAGGGTTCAAAACCTTACAATAGAGGGTTCAAAACCTAGTAATCAATCATCCTAGAACAGATGATTAGTTTTCGAAGCGGTTTTGAAATTTATGTTCTTGTTGTGGTCGTCGCCTAAGGATAGGTGACAGTATTGTTTTATGACTAAACGCAAGTAAACTCGCGTTAGGGTCCTAAGAAGGTTATAGACTAGGTCAAAGCATTACTAATAACCTAATTCCCTATAACCATTGGCTCTGATACCATCTTTTCTGTCACACCCCGACCACGTAGAACATACAAAACGTGGCGGAAACGTCGGGGAGTGTTGTAACAGAATTAAATGTTTCAAATCCATGGCAATTGAAGTTTCGTTTTATTGATTAACAGTGTTACAATGTCTTAACAAACAAGGAAAAACAACATAATTAACTAGTCTTGCATCTTTTATTGTCACTAAAGCCCAAGTCTGCCTATGTGTATCTTGATCATCTTATGCAACAGTTCCTGAAAAACACATGTGAAAATAGGTACGTCAGCATAAAAAT
>JARYGA010029019.1:0-22482 GCA_030545235.1 Helianthus tuberosus | reverse complement strand
AAGATCATTCAAGTCAAGGAACGACTGAAAGCAGCACGTGATAGACAAAAGAGTTATGCTGATAACAGATAAAAGCCGTTGGAATTTCAGGTAGGAGACAAAGTATTATTGAAAGTCTCCCCTTGGAAAGGAGTGGTAAGATTCATCAAAAGAGGAAAGCTAAGCCCCAGGTATGTTGGACCTTTTAAGATCATTAGAAGAATAGGACCTTTAGCTTATCAGCTACAACTGCTAGAGGAAATGGCAGGAATACATGATGTATTTCATGTATCTAATCTCAATAAATGCTTAGCTGATGAATCACTCGTAGTACCTCTTAAGGATATAGAGGTAAATAAACAGTTAAAATTTGTAGAAAGACCTCTATAGATTGAAGACAGGAAAGTCAAGAATCTCAAGCACAAGAGATTAGTTCTGGTTAAAGTAAGATGGGACTCCAAAAGAGGACCAGAATACACATGGGAGCTTGAATCAGAAATGCAATGGAAATATCCACACTTGTTCCAGTGGATCTCAAGGACGAGCTCTAAAACAAGGTGGGGAGGATATAACAACCCTCCTAAATGATCCCGACACCCTAAAAATATTTAAAATATCCCAATAAGTCCTAAAATACACCCCGTATACGAAAACAGGCCTCGAATACCTTTATTTTTATTAAATTTAATTAAAAACCCAGATTTTAAGGCTGTCGCGGGCCGCGTAGCCCTTGGCTACCTCCTACGCGGGGCGCGACAGACTGGCCACCATGCTTAACCCGGTGTTGCCACGTGTCGTCGATCGTGTCGAAGCTAGTTGGCTGATCAAGCAAAGCTAGGCACTACCACCCTATGTCGCGGGCCGCGTAAGACGACCCTTTGGTCTTCGCGGGCTGCGAGGAACTGCAAATCAGGCCCTATATATAGAGGGCATCGGCCGTTCTTTTGAATTCGCACCAAATCTCTTTCTCTCTCGAAATTCTGAAGAATTAACATAATTTCCGGGCATAATACCCCCCTAAACAATGAAGTTCTACCCCGTTGTAAATATCATAACCCCGGTTACATATTAGGTACGCTGCCCGATTGATCCAGGGTACCGTAACGGCTGTCGTGGTTCTGCCCGATGTAGTCGTTGGAATACCGTCTCGGGGAGGGTATTACTAATGTAAATATTGGGTTATTATACTAACGCATGTGCATTTGTGTATTTAATATATAATCCCCAGGAAATCCTTAAGGAAAGCTCTAAGACAGCAATGTGAGTAATCTCCTTTTTGTAAACTGTTTTTACAAAACCTCACTTAATTAATAATATATTAAACAGTGATTGAGTATTTGTATTCTACAATTATCGTCAGTATTTTGGGGTTTTGTATACAAAATTTGTTACTACCTTGCGAGGAGTAACATGACCACAAGTCGGGTTGACAGTACCGTGGGTGGTAATTAAAGTAGATGGAAACAAATGTAATTGCGCGACCGCCCTAAATACTGTACAATGGTTCTTACTTAACTTGATTAAACTGGGATTTACTCACTAGTATTTCCCACTGAAAAAATGTTTTTAAACGCGTTTCAGGTAACAAAATGTGAAAGCCAAATAGAAGCCAGTTGGACAGCACTGAAGGCTTGGAAAAGTGGCAATAAAGTTACCTAAAATAAAGAGATGTTTTATTTAAATAAAATAGGGTTTATCCCTATAAAAATGTGTGTACTTGAAACTTGGGATTTTCCCATGTGTTTAATATATTAAAAGCGTGGTATTTTACTCTAATAAAATATTTCCTAACTACGGTCCTGATGTAATTTGTTGATGCAGATTTTGTGTCCGATGCTTGTCGAATAGATTAATTTTATTTTACGCTGAATTTGTAATAGTTAGTGAAACGGTCTATCGAACGTGTATAGACCCGCTCGTTTGAAGTGGTCAAACGAGAGGGTTATTCGGTTGACCGTGGGTGTTTGCAAGACAAGGGGTGTGACTATAAATAGAAAACCCTTGCCATTTCAAACACTTGGAGTTTTTAGGAGGTTTGAGACCTCACCGGGAGAGATCACCACTTGGTCTCTCCCCGGATGTATACTTCTTTGGTATTTGTTCGGTTATCATGTAATCGGGCCGATTTGTAATGTTTTACTACCGGATTAATACAAAGTTGTTTGTTTATCATCTCTAATCTCTCCCGTCTTGAACCGATCTCACACGAATCACGGTTTCGGTCACGAAACTCGGTCCTACATAATTCTCGCTGCCAAAATGATAAACACCCGGATACCACCAAAACTGGCTGCGGCCGCCCGTTCCCGGGTTGTTAGGGGACAGGGGTTGCGACAGTGAAAACTAAGTATGATGGGAGGAGCGGCATTCGCGAGCACATCATGATGATGCATGACATGGCCAATAAGCTAAAGGGGCTAGAAATGGAAATCAATGATGGTTTCCTCGTTCATTTCATCATTACTTCGCTTCCTTCCTCTTTTGAAGCATTCAAGATCAATTACAACACTCAGAAGGACAAATGGACGATGAGTGAGATGGTCGCTATGTGAGTACAGGAGGAAGAGCGTATGAGGATGGATCGCACTACTGATGTTGCTAATGTCACACCCCGATATTTCCACGTTTTACCGGTGGGCCCGGTGGGGAGTATCGTGACGTAGTTGATATCATCATAGTCAAACAACACAATTTAAATGCACAGCGGAAGTCTTGAAATATAAAATATTATTACAAACACAAATGTCTGATAATATAAAAGTATTCCGTACAGACTAGCTTGTAATAATCCACAGGCGGATCAAATCAACAAAAGAAGTTATCAGACTAATGGCTTATGTGAAGGAGTTGCAAAGTCCTCAATTAACAAGTCCTGAGTAGCTTCCAGCCTATTACGTACTTGTACCTGTCACTTAGACTTTGGAAAATACGTCAGTTTTCACTGGTAAATACACTCAACCGACTCATTTGAAAATGTTTATGAAAATTGGTTTTGGTGCACAAGGCACGGAAATATTTTGACACTTTGATTAAATTGTACAAGGCAAAATTAATCTTTTATACTTGGGACAAACTATATTTCATGTTATCAGATTTACATAACTTGCTCTACATACGGGGCCCGGTTCTATGCCGGTTCAAGATTAACCGACACACCACTATTCCCTTATTGGGTAAAATAAATTAATAAGCATATGGCATCTGTCAGGTGTATGCCTACACCCCGTGCTTAGGTCGTGGCCATTGCAATTAATGAGTCAAGGATATCCAGGACACGGTCGCATTAACCCCCAATGTTTCAGTCAAGCAATACGAATTAAAAACAGGTTATTTGGATTTCCCGACTTATTGGTCTTTGAATCCCATACCTGACCATGCGGTATTTATATTACCGTATCCCAAGCCCGTAATAGGGAAAATAAGTTAATAGTATTTACCTGAGCTAGCTCCTGTCTTAAATAGCAAGAATTATAATAACTCAGCCGTATCCACTTAAGTAATCGTAGGTACAATTCACCGGAAGGCTCTAGTCTGGAATGATGGTATAAATAACCAATTAGAATCCTAACGGGTCTTTAATTAAGCCTAAACTTAGACCGGTTAGTTTTAAGGATAGATACGGTTCAAACGCACGATTAAGCGAAGACCGGAATAGAATGTGATTTAGACCCGACAAGTTTGAAGACTTGTATAATATGGGTAAACTAAACGCATTCTGGATTTTAAGATAAAAACGATAAGGTTCGACCCGTTTCGGCCAATTTATGCAAACTAGTTACATAAACCGAACCGAACGCGCAAGAGGCGTAACGGGTAACCATGAGAGTCATATACAGGTTTCCTAACTCAATATGCCTTAAATATGTTGTGATATCAGTAGGATACCTTCCATTATGCCCAAAACGAGTTTAATCTCAATTTAAGCCCCGTAGGGGTATTTTGGTCATTTTAAAGATTATAAAAGAGATTAATTAAAATTCTGAGATTCGGGTCTGAAATAATCAGTAAAACAACTTAATTTAATAGGTCATATCAGTTGGTGATAAGTCTTATGTGACAAAATGGTTTTAAACCCATACTAGGTGTTTAATACGCGTAAAAAGCCGTTTTAAGCGATTTCCGGGTTATACAGGAAATCTGAGTTTTCTGATCAGTTTATAAAGTTCCACATACTTCATTTATTATATAAAATCAGTAGCAATTGGATTAGTATCAAAATACTATGTAGAACTCATTTTATAAACAAAAAGGGTATAATCGGTATTTACCGAATCAAGGCCATAACCTTAGGTTATGAGCAGGTTAAAAATAATTAAAAATCTTCAAAAATCTCAAAATATTATATTACATCAGTGGGTAAAAGGTTTGATGTCAAAAATTGGGTTTAGATAGGCTTTATGCTAATTACGCCTTTTAATTGATAAGAAGCGTTCTAATTACGCTTTTAAGCATAACTCCTAATCTAGACCTCCAACTGATGTGAAAATTTAGGGACATGGTTATAATTCAGTAACAAAAATTATTGTCCTCTTACATTTCCAAAATTCTCGTTTTATGGTCAAAAGGGCATATTGGTCAACATTAGGCATTTAACGGAAACGTGTAAACGAAACGGACAATCAACGATCCAACCACAGAGGGTTATACTACCATGTAACCTGGTCCTAAGGAAGCTCTAAGGCATTTCCAAACCCATCTAAATCGGGTCAGAACTGAAGTCAAAGCAAAAGTCAAAGTTTTGCGACTTTCGGTTCCGAACCGAGCCTAAACAGAAAATTGTCGGGTCGAACATGCTTAGACATGTTCTTATACTTATTACCAAGTTATATGTGTGATAAAATAGGTTACACGTCTTCTACATTGCTAATTATGCGTTAATTCAAAAATTAGGATCCTGTTGACTTTTTATAATAAACTTTGACCCAACAATTGATCTAGTTAGAGTGGGAATCAGAGGGTGCCCTTTTAAGGGTTTATTGCCCACATAATTATCAACTTATAACTACTTTCAATTTGACTAATCACTGGACCATTAGTGATTAATCGATAAGTCAAACCTTAATTACGACGGTTTGACTTTTAAGCTAATAACTAAGCAAAACTCGATTAAGGAAGGTCAAGGATACTTACCAAGGTCTAATGCACGATTAGAGATGCTTAGGAAAAGGCCTTGAGCTCCAGAAATGATCAGAAGATGAGTTGTGAGTGAATGATCAAAGTTGCAACAAAGTGATCTTTATATAGTGCTTTTGATCCATCAAGATCATGACAAACAATGCTATAACTGATCATGGATCATTCACAAGTGTCCCTAAGGTCTAAAAGCAAGCTTAGGCAGCTCCTGGAAGTGTAAAAGGGCAATATAAGTCGGTTACATGGGCTGAACAGCCAATTTACGAGTTTCTGCATCTGGGAGTCGCTTACGGACCGTAAGGGACCTAGCATACAGTCCGTAAGGACCAGGCCAGCATGACAGAACTTTCAAAAGTTGACAGTTTGGCCCCTGAACTTCCAAATCTTGATTTTAAGATGTTTTCTTGCAGTTGTAACCCCCAAACTTGACTTTTAAGGACTCCAAGTCATAAACCAACTTTGTTAGGTCCCCAGTTATTCATACGATCACCGAATAGTCTTAAATTTCAACGTTGACGCTTTTAACCCCTCGTAAACGAATTTTATCATAACTTTCTCATATGATAACGAAACTTGGTGAAATTTTTAGCATACCTTCTAGTGAGCATAATTAATCGTTACAAAGCTTCGGGTTTGCTAAAAGGCCACTCAGAGGTATACTTTAAACATGTTGACACATTTAACCCCTGTAGTTTGTAATCTCTCACTTTCTTTTACAATTAGCTTCGTATGATCCACGATTCATTCGTTTAAGGGTATAAACATCATCTAGGGTTATTGCAAAGTATATTTATCCATTGTTGACATTTTGAACCCTTATATTCACATACTTTCCTTGTTTGTCAACTTTAGTCCTCCTAATCAATCCTTTACACGTTTTAAGCTCATGACACGTGTCGATAAATTTTGGACATGAAATTTTCGAGGTGTTACATCCTCACCCCCTTAAAAGAAATCTCGACCTCGAGATTTGTTAAAATGCTGGAAGTACTTTTTGTCGCATAATGGACTTAACTTCTATAACATATCCGGAGTCTTTCCAAGCTCCCAAAGTGACCCCTATATTAGGTACATGTATCCTTTTTGGAGCTTCTTAACCTGTCGATCCTCAATCGATACAGGATGCTCATCACATCATAAATCTGCATATCATTATGTGATAGTGCTTCTTGACTTATTGGCGAAACACACCCTTCAGTCACTAGTGTGCAATGTATTGCGAGCTCCGCCAAGCTCCTTAAATAGGTTTTAGCTTATAAGCTACTTGATCTTGATACATTCAATTTACTTCGAATGATTCTATATATTCAGAGCTTAACTAGCCTGATTATTTAACAAATTTGGCACACCCTTCCTGAGTGGTATCTTTTGTTGAACCTTATTCCTTAACAAGAATTTAGGAGGGTTGCTACTTTCATTAATTCTTGATTTTTCTGCCGAATACTGGCAACTTACAGATGATTAGGGATTTGTATGATCTTATTCGTTGTTTCCAATGCAACTTTCAGATCCTGCTAAGTGGACTTCCCAAAGTCTCGTCCATCCAACGGATGTTTTGATATTTCATCTATACAAGGTCTCCAAAGGAGCCACCTTGATACTTATATAACAACTATTATAGAAAAGCTTATCTTAAGGTGCGATGGTTATTCCAACCATTGCTCTAAACTAATCTTAAGGAATAGCTAATCCTTACAGTTAGTCGAACAAATCGACGATCCTGGGCAGCTGATGGCGATTCTTAATCGTTGCCTAATTAGGGTTGCGGTAAACAATGCATAAGCAAAATGAATCGTCTTTCATAATTAACTATACCGAATTCTCAGGGTATTGAGTTAGGCTATATGAACCCTCTATTTTAAAACTTAGTTAATCAGGGTTTCGATTCTTCCAATGATGGTACTAGCCGTCTTGGAGATTTCATAATAATACAGCCTTAAATGGGATATAAACCTTAACTCTACCTGCCTCTCAGGGGTAAATAGGGTAATCTTAGGAGAAAATAATCAAGATACAAGGAGGTTACAGAGATTTTCCATATCTCAGGCTTCAGTTCATCCATCATTGCTGTTGGTGCATACATCTGTCGACTTCGTCTTATATCGAGTCTCGGACAAAAGTTTGAGGACAAAAGTTTGAAGACAAAAGTTTGAACAAGGCTGCTAGTTTGAAGGCTGCTAGTTTGAAGCCTGCTAGTTTGAAGCCTGCTAGTTTGAAGAGGTCTAGTTTGAGAGTGTCCTGCTAGTTTGAGAGGGGTCACGGTTTGAAGAGGTGACAGTTTGAAGCATGACATGCCACTTTCAAACGGGAGGGTCTCTCCCTATAAATAGGCTTCAAACTTTCTCATTTGTAACTTCTGATTTTCGACGCCGAAGTGCTGTCGAAGTGTCTCTGTACTGTAAAGTGTTCAAGATCAATAAACAAGACATTTAATAGTGAATACAAGCTAAATGAAGACCGAATAAATGAATTCCGCCTCTGATTCGGTCTGAGCACTCTTCTGATCGACTCGTTAGGTCGTTTCACGATCCTACAAGTGGTATCAGAGCTCAGGAGGAAGAGTTCTTACCGTTTAGCTCGTTTTCGCTAGCAAATTCTGATTTTCTACACCTTCTTTCACAAAATTGATACTTTTCACGGTTAAAATCGGCTATAACTTTCACAGAACGTGTAAAAGTGCATTTTAACAAACCCTTGAATGTTTTAGCTCTAAATTCGAAGTAAAACTAGTAAAAATGGCATAAAAATTGGTGACCGTTTGAACGTAACCTGACTCTACCGTTTGAAACTGGTTATGACCGTTTGAATCTGACCCCTTACAGTTTAAAAATGCACATGACAGTTTGAAAAGTTTGCCTGACCGTTTGAATCCAGCACATTACCGTTTGAAAGTGTGTCTGACAGTTTGAAACTGCCACCTTACCGTTTGAAACTGCACCTGACAGTTTGAAAGTTGCCATCGTGACCGTTTGAAATTGTCCATCCAGTTTGAAACATGGTTCCAGTTTGAAAGTGGTTCAGTGTTCACGTGATTGTACTTTGAATTGTGTGAACCGTTTGAAAAGGTTTATCGATTCATGTGATTTGTCAGGTCTTGTTATTTGTGGTGCATGTGATATTATCGAAAGTGCATTGAGTAGTGTGAACGGTTCATCATTACACGTGATACAATTGTTGTGATCAGATCTATATCATTGATTTGCATGTGAACAAATCATGTCACCCTTGTGAATATATCAGTTTGCATAAGATACAAAGTGAGGTCCAATTAAAACTGTGTATGAATTGATGTTGTCAGCCATTTTCACAAGTGAAAGCCCAAAGTTTGGATAAAGACTTGTAGTGCGGCCCAATTATAATTTGACAATAAAATCGATTGTTGGACTTTATATGTGAAAGCATGTGTTTTAGATTGTTGTCAGTCCATTAATTGTCAAGGTCCAATCATCAATTGAGTTTGCATGTGAAGTATTGAAAGTTATTGACAATTCATTAATACATGAGGTGATTCAGACGTTTTAGAATTAAAAGGCCGCACATTAGTGAGATTATTTGACCAAGATTTAAACAGTTTATTAATATTGGTTGTTGATTGGATGGAGTTTGCGGCTCAATCTGATTAGTGGATAGGTTGGTTCAATCAGAATTAAGTTGAAAATTTAGTTTACATGTGCTAGTTGATCGGGTCATGTGAACAGACAACTTGTAGGTCCGCTTTTGTAACAACTTTGGAGGTTTGCTTTTAGTGACAAGTGGAGTTTCGCTTTTCTGTACAACCAATTGTTTCGCTTTTGTGAACAACAAAGATTTGTTGGAATTGTTTAAAAAATGGACAAGATGTTTGATGAAATGGAAAATCATCATCTTGAAAGGTTAAATGATTGGTATATGGGGTATTTGGACGATAGTTATAGAAATGTGAAAAAGGTTGGATGGGAGAAAAGATTTAAATATTTTGTGTGTTTAAAAAATGAAAAGTTGGATGATCTGGCAAACCAATATACAGTCTTAATTGAACATTTGAAAGAACATGAGATAAGACTGTCAGATACTGAAAAAGTATCAAAGTTTGCTGATGCATTACCAGTTGAGTGGGATGAATTTTTGGAAAATCTAAGAAAGGATTCAAATTTTTCAAAATTACATATAAAAAGATTCATTAGTATACTTAAAACTCATGAATTTGAAAATGGAAAGAAAAGGAAAGAAGTGATAAATGTTTTAGAAAATCATTTGATGAAAATGGATTTGAATTTGATTCTTGAAATGAAAAGAAGAGTTAATGTATGTCTTGCTGCAAAAAGTAATCTGACATACGATATGAAAAGGGGTTGTTATATTGATGAGAATCTGAATCCTCTTGATTTCGTTAAATTTTTTTGTGCAGGAACATACAAAACAGAGATAAAGGAAATGTCAAAGAAGGAAGAATCTGTAAAGAATGAATCTTCAAATTCTGCATCAGTGTGTTTTACATGTTACAGCTTAAAGACGGAAAATGACAAACTCGTGAAAGATGCGGAAAGTTTGATCTTGGAAGTCAAAGAGCTGAATGATAAGAAGCAAGCTGATGATAAACAGATTCTTGGTTTGAAAGAAACATGTGTAAAGCTGAACTCTGAAAATGACAAACTGTTAAGTAAATTGAACAGTTTGACATTGGAAAATCAGAAATTGAAAGAAAAAGCAAATGTTTTTGAAGAAAAGATTAAAAGTTTTGAAATTGAAAAATCAAGAATTGAAAAAGCTTTTCAAAATCAAATAAAAATTCTTGAAGATGGGAGAGATGTGTTTAGCAAAAACAACATCGAAAAGCAAAAAATGATAAATTCCCATCTTCAGAAAATTATCAAACTTGAAAAAGAATGTGAATGTGCTCGAAAGAAAATCAAAGAGTTAGAAGAAAAGGAGTCGAATTCAGAAAAAGAAGATTTTTGGATAAAGCTTGAGAACAAAAATCTGAAAGCAAATGAGACAAAATTTCAAGAACAGATAAATGTTTTGAAAAATGAAAAGTCTGTTCTTGAAAACATGAAGAATGAAAATGAAAAGACAATCAAGTCTCATTTTGAGAGAATATCTCAGCTTGAAAATGAAGCTGAGAATTCAAGGAACAAAATTGATGAACTTGAAAAGAAATTGAAAGGTTTTGTGACTTCATCTGAGTTCCCCTGTCCAAAACCGATCAATTATGTTCCAATAAGTGACAATGTCACAAACTTTGACAAAGTCAAAGTTGAAGATTGTGATGAAAAAACTGATGATGATGAGAAAAAGAAAACATTTTTGAAATTAAAAGAAATGTTTAAAGAAACTGTTCTACATTCTACTGAAAAAGGTGAATGCTCATCGCAAAAACCTGTAAAGAAGAATGTGGAACAAAAACCAAAGGATAAAAAGCCGAAAATTGTTCAAAAAGAAAATAAAAGCTCATCAGTTCAATCATCCAATCGTTATACAAAATCAAAAAAATTGGAAAATCATAACTCAAAAAATGTTGGTAATAAGTGGTGCAGGTCGGACCACAGTGCTCAAAAGCCAAATCCAGCAAACAAGAGGAGCAAGGATTATCACCAAGCCAAACAGTGCTATGATCTGAATGTTTGGACTGAAAATGGTGATTGGTACGATAACAGAGTGTGTTACAGATGCGGCTATCAAGGACACATTGCTGTTAACTGCCAAAGTTGGAATTATGAGACGAGGAGATGCTTTAACTGCAACATCAGAGGTCACATTGTCAGAAATTGCCCAAGGAGATCAAATGAAAGATTGAGGGTTAATTCTCAGAAGATGGCAAAGAAATCAGTCAATGTCAAGCCCAAAGAACAGAAGGTTCAAGAACCTAAAGTTCAAGAAACGAAAGTGAAACTTTCTCAGGGGCAGAAAGACAGACTGAGGAAGAAGAGAAAGAAGGCTAGAGAGTATCTAGAGAAAATCTTATCCTCGGGTTCATCTGTTAAAAATAAGAGTTCTGATGAATCGACTTCCTCGATGGCAAAGTCAAGCAAGACGATTTCATCAGTTACAAATCTGAGGACGAAAGAAGAAAAGAAGAAGAAGAAAATGGTCGGCGATGAATCTGACGTGTCGAAGTCAGACAAGCCACCTTCAGGCGATGAATCTGACAGATCAAAGTCAGACAAGCCATGTGCAGGCAATGATTCTGGTACGGTAAAGCCAGAAGAGCCAGTAGTTGAGGTAAAAACTGAGAATTCAGGTTTAACAATGGATGATGCAAAATTTCCACCATTGTTGAACAAGAATTCAAAATCACCCAAGGACAGTCAGGCTTGGGTGAAATTGTTCAAATGAAAAACCTGACTTGCCGGAGTTCCTAGGTTGGTAAGCATGGAACATGAATCGGCACATTTCTTGAGAAATTCACGTTTGTGATATTTCGAACTTACAAGTGGTAAATCAGGGACATTAAGTTGTACTTGATTTTCTACAAGTGATGTTTGTGGATTGATCTTAAAAATGTTAGTTTTTATAAGTGGTGAAAGAAAACAATGTGATGAAACCCCATGTTTGAGAAATGACTCATAAAACTTATTTTCCGGAAAAACCATTTTGATTAAAACAAACTTAAGTGTTTTGAAATCACTATGGGAAAATGTTTTGTTGTCAGGGGGAGTTCTGATTGTTTAAGCCAAGTGAATGGAGAATTGAAGTGATTCTCATCATGTTGTCAAGTTTCTTGTATATCTTATTTTCAAATTTTCCCAAAAAATCAAAATTGAGACATATTTTGATTTTAGGGGGAGTAAAATTTTAAAAAAATTTGAAAATTTGAAAATTACAAAAACATTGAAAAATGTAAAAATGAGTTTTGTTGTCAAAAAGAGGAAATGATAGTAGATCAGTTGGACTATCACAGCATGCTAAAGAAATGGAAAGATAAAATGTGATAAACGATCTCACTAAGGATGTGACGATAGGCTCAGCTAGACTAGTAGATTTGCGATAACGATACAAACTTAAATGAAAAAGCCTAGTTCTAGTGGGAAACATGGTCAAAAGCATAGTACTTAGTTTTGTCCTTCTTGATTGTGTGCCTACTCAGTAATCGCTGATTGTCGAAAGACATAAAACTGGTTAAGTTTGTGAACTTTCACAACTTTTCCAAAAAGTCGATGTGATTGTGCATTTTATTTTGTAAAGATTTAAACTTGTCTTATTTCTTTATTTTGTTTAAGCATTGGACATCCTCTGCGTATACGTGAGTATCGACCTGGATGTTATTGCCTAAACGTTCTGCTTTATTTTCTTTGGTGTTTCGTTTAAGCTTTGGACCTCCTCTGCGTATACGGAAGTATCGACCTGGTGGTTAAAGCCTAAACAACTTCAACTTATTTTTATTTTCTTATTTTGTTTAAACATTGGACTTTCTCTGCGTATACGGAAGTATCGACCTGATTGTTAATGTTTAAACATTCTGCTTTGTTTTCGCACAAATCACAGTTGATAAAAGTTTAAAGGCATTGCTTGAGACAGTGTATTGCATGATGAGGGGATATGCTGAGATCGTGGGGTTCATAAGAACTTAGTGCTATCTTAATATATCTTAAAGTATCGGTAAGCAGATTGAAAGTTTTTAGATTGAGTTTAAGTGGACAATAATATCGTCAATCAACGTGAATTGCTTAGAACTGAAAATGTTTAAAGCTTAACGGTGCTAGTGATTGGTCAAAAACTGATATGATCCTCTTACACAAGCTCACAAAAATATTGTCTGTAAATATTTCTTTACTGTATTTCATTCTATTTAAAAAAATCCAAAAAGATTTTAGTGTGTTTTAACATAAATTTTGAAAAATATAAAAAGATTTTCGACAACTGATGTTGGAAAGCTGATATTCAAAATTTCAAGTGCTGAACATGATGAACAGGGTTGGGAGTGTGTGTTTAACAGAATAAATTTGATTTGAGAAATAAAAGTTTGATTAGTTAATCGAGATCATTAATTTGAACTTGATGTAACTATTATTAGTAAGTTTTTCTTATTGATTTAAGTAAAAACTTATGTGTTGATGAGAAAATGTGTGCAGGAAATGAGCTGATCAGAGATAAAGCCAGGGATTGATCTCAAGGTGATAGCTAATTCCAGACAGCGATCCCATCATGATGAGAGGGGGAGTCTGACGAGGTTAGAGCCAAAGAGAAGATCCTGGTATATGCTAAGAAAGAGAAGAGACTGATAAAGACTGAAGATGCAAAGACTCGACACTTAAGACTCGTCAACATCTGAGGGGGAGTCTGTTGGTGCATACATCTGTCGACTTCGTCTTATATCGAGTCTCGGACAAAAGTTTGAGGACAAAAGTTTGAAGACAAAAGTTTGAACATGGCTGCTAGTTTGAAGGCTGCTAGTTTGAAGGCTGTTAGTTTGAAGCCTGCTAGTTTGAAGAGGTCTAGTTTGAGAGTGTCCTGCTAGTTTGAGAGGGTCACGGTTTGAAGAGGTGACAGTTTGAAGCATGACATGCCACTTTCAAAAGGGAGGGTCTCTCCCTATAAATAGGCTTCAAACTTTCTCATTTGTAACTTCTGATTTCCGACGCCGAAGTGCTGTCGAAGTGTCTCTGTACTGTAAAGTGTTCAAGATCAATAAACAAGACATTTAATAGTAAATACAAGATAAATGAAGACCGAATCAATGAATTCCGCATCTGATTCGGTCTGAGCACTCTTCTGATCGACTCGTTAGGTCGTTTCACGATCCTACAATTGCTTGTGTCAAATAAGTAACAAGTTCATGTTATAAGTCCATGAATTCCTCAGTCAGGAATATTTACTTGGACAATTCCATTTTGGATATTTCCTTTGAATACCATTAGTTGACTTTAGTACCATATGACCTCTCGGAATATCTTTGTGGTCCCATGCATTAAACCTCCATACTGATCAGGCATAGAAGCAATCTATGGGACTTATTAAGATACACCAATCCTCATATGACGCTTTTATCATACTATCTGGTATTCGGAATCGATAGAGATTAAGGAGATATCAACTATATATGCTGACGCACTTCCTCTAGAGAGAGGACATTTCGAAAATCTACGTCTGAAGGTTTCTGATAGGAACAAAAGAAATGGTTCTTACGATTTCGTCTGTAAGTTTTACCTTACACTTATTATCTGGGGTTCTTATGGGAAAATTTCTAAAAGTTTGCTAAACTTATGGTCTTATGAGAGACTTAGCAGCACCTGAACCTAAACGTAACTCTTAGCAAATAAATCACAATAAAGGATTTATCTAGTGTCATTAATAATGTGGACTGCCTCTAATCATACATCAGGAGGATTAAGCGCCTCCATTCTTGATCCTTTTAAACTTAGCTGCAAAATCTATGACAAATTTAGGGCAGTCTCAGCTTTGACTATCGTTTCTTAATCTATATAACGTGAGTAGCTGAGGTAGATCCATAATGGATTTATAACAAGCAGGCTTTGAAACTTTAATGTGCCCTCCTATTGCCGATGCTAACCACCAATAATCATTTGTATGAAGCTTAGATTTTGGGTAAATTGAATGGGGCACTATTTCAGCCAATGAATTAAGATTTGCGACATACTGTCGACAGTCTAGAACTTTTATGGTGAGAGTCAGAAAACTCTTATTGCATCCCTTTCGTGATGCAGACAATAGGTTTTTCTAATAAGGCCCTTAAAACTTGAACCATCCCATATTGCATAAGGGGATCCTTCTTGTGGACTTCATTTATGTTCTCACTAATTAAGGGAATTGCCATCGAATGATTTGTGATGCATACATCACCGTGTCCTTTCCAGCACAACCGCTGATACACCTCATGGTTCCTACTTCTTTCAACAATTCCCTGCAATCAATGGCCCCCTTTTTACTATTAAAGTCTCTTGACTTCCAAGAGGCGAAGTACTTTTAAGTACATCCTAAAATGGGGCTCCTCGCCATATATGATTTTGTTTAGTCTATTCTTCGCATTTGAAGTATGAATAAAGCTCTTCTCATGAGCAGCGACATGTGTTTTAAAGCGAATCATCATTCGGCTTCTTGAACCTTTTCATGACTTTTCTCATAGCCTTCCTAACAGCTGCGCAAAGTACAGTTTTGGGAGATTAACTCCAATAATATTGAGGTTCACATTGGAAGCACCATTATCATTTGTCGCATCTCCAGCATCGCGACTGTTGCTTGTCTTTTCTGAGTTTTCCATACTCGAATCTTTGGTATTAAACACCAAATTTAACAAGTGCTTGGGCAATCCATACCCAGTATCTCCTTGAATGGTCAAAGGCTCACCATAAGGAGTTTTGATAACTACTTGCTTCTCATCACATAAAGTATGGGCTTGGTTACAGGATGACCAACCCATCTTCTATTATTATATCGAGTCCCTCTATTTTAATGGAACAAGGACAGTGGAAAAGAATGATTCCTAACGGATATAAAACATCCATCTAATATTGCTGAAGCAGTCTCTGAGGTACTATCGGTCAATTTTACTTTATACTTAACGCTTAGAGTTTTAACAGGCAGATTTAATGATTTTTAAGATCTATTGTCTACGAAAGACTTATCTGAACCTGAATCAAATAATACTCTAGCATGAGCGTTATTGGTAAAGAGAGTACCTGTTGTGACATTTTCATCCTGAATAGCCTCTTGAGCATCCATTTGAGTGCTTCCAGTTTTGGTCTTCTTAGCCTCCCCTGGCTTCTTGGTTTTGTTTGGGCAATTAGTTTTGATGTGCCCTATTTCATTGCAACCATAGCAGGTTGCGTCCTTTATGTCTTGGCACTCCAAAGTCTTGTGCCCTTCCTTATTACAAATCCCACAAGGCTTAGCTTGTGCTTTTAAAGTGCCTTTTCCTTTAGTCTCCTTCTTTGGGCAGCTGGTCTTTATGTGCCCTTTCTCGCCACAACCATGGCAGGTCGCATCTTCCATCTTCTTGCAATCCAAGGTCTTATGCTCCTTGGACTTGCAGATTCCACAAGGTGAAGGCTGAGATTCAAATCTGCATTTCCTGAGGTGGTATTTCCTACAGGTTTTGCATCTGGTCTTTTCACCGGTCTGCTGTTTGTCCTTCAAATCCTTGCATTCATGGGTCTTGTGATCCGTCTCCTTACAAATGACACATCCCCTGGTCGGATCATATAAACATTTTCCGAAGTGCTTCTTCCCGCAGGTTTTACATTCGGGTTTTGCCTCCTTTGGTTTGGAATGGTTATAGCTTGAACCGGTCTTACCCTTTTTGTAATCCTTATTTGGGGTATTATCGCATTTTCGCTTATGATCCTTTAATACACGGTCCACAGCGTTGTTTACGGCTGTATCTATCATAGCCTGTAACTCGGTGCTTGTTAAGTTCAGTCTTGCATCATTATTCTGATCAATTGGATGATTGTGAGCTTCAGAGGAGTCAGCCATGGTGAAGCTTTGAGGGCTACAAACCAAGTAGTAATAATTTGTTTAATCATATAGCGAATTGTCGAAATTGATGATTAAATAGCCATGGTGCAAATAAACCATATAGGCGAATAGATAGTATTAAATTTATTTGATCATGTTTTGCCTAAGTTTTTAAATAAACCATCTTTGGCATTTTAACGGAATATAACTCTTCATATCTATTAGACAGGGGACATAAGTCACGACTGTCAATGTCGTACCGACATTTTATATATATAGCACAAGGGCTTGTTCCAAAGGACTTTTTAATGGCACTGATGCCTTGTCACTAGGGAAATTTTAAAACATAATCGATGATTCCTTTGGATCGGAAAATTTCATTGTTCTTTGTCTTGACAAAAGTTATGAAATAATACTATCTTTTCTATGTACATATCTTTGCCCGTAGGCATACATTCCAAATGAATGTTTTGATGTATACATCATGTTCGACGTTTATTAGCCATGATTCCTCTTGATCATTTACGCTACATAAGGGGTTTGGAAAATTCTTAATATGAAGATGACAAGGGTGATTTTATCGCATCACTGTTGTCGGGAGTGTTAACATGTTTTCAGATGTTAACAAGGATCTGAATCTCTTTTTAAACAGGTTTTACCATCTTTGCTAGGTCTTTAATGACATTCAAGCTAGGTTATACCTTTTAAGATTCTTTTATATACTGGCAGGAAAGGAATGATATTTATCTCATTTAGGATTTTTATTATAATTATCCTGGATTTAATTAAAATATACTATAGCACAAAAAGGTCAAGTCACAAGGGCAACTTTAAATTATAAACCATGATTTTGTAGAATCAAGGTATTTAGGCTTGAACGTGTTCACGCCTTTTCTTGACAGGGAGTTGTAGGCTACGACTGTCTTTTGTCTTATATGACAATGAATATGGCCCGTAAGCATTTTATCCCTGATGGATGCTTAATTCACAAAATAAGAAAAGATTTCGGGAGAATCCAGTATAAGGATGATTTATGTGACTTTATCGAACCACGTCTGCCAGGAAAGTTAATATGTTACAGATGTTAATCAAGGATTTGAATCTTTTGAATAGGTTCTACCATCTTGGCCTTGTCATACAGGCTAGGTTTACCTTTAAGATTCTTCTAATATTTAACGCAGAACAATCCTAAATTGAGATGTTAATAAGGATCTGAATCTAATTGAGGAACTGCCATCTTGGCCCTGTCGTAAAATGACACATGGGCTAGGTCTTGTCCTTTTTAGAATTTGCCATTTTATTATAATGGTAGATCTTATAAAAGGAATGTTACTATTCATATTTTATGTTCATATATAATGATGTAAATAACCTTTAGATAAAACGTTCCAAGGGTTTTTAAAAGAGGTACAGAATTGCCCTGGACGAAACTTGAAAGGCATAATATTGTCCTCGAAGGGACTGAAAGATAGATATGTCCTTATAAGGACTACTAAGGAAACGGTCTTCAGCCAAAAAGGAGTTTTCTTCTTTACTTTATTTCTGAATGTTTTCTACTTGGTTGCACGTTAATCCTAACTGCAGTACAAGGCTCCGCATTCCTCGGCTTCGGATGGGGAGGATTTCCATTACGGCTCCTTCGCTTGGCGATATATTAAAAGTATATAGAATTGAAAGCAAAAATTCCCCGATTAGATGTGAGAATATTCCTATGTTAAGTCTAGACTTAGAAGTTTTAAGGAATGTGCTACTGTGTCATTGAGATTAAACACAAAAGGCTAGTGTTTAATTCACTCAATGTTGGCTCTGATACCAACCTGTCACACCCCGATATTTCCACGTTTTACCGGTGGGGAGTATCGTGACGTAGTTGATATCATCATAGTCAAACAACACAATTTAAATGCACAGCGGAAGTCTTGAAATATAAAATATTATTACAAACACAAATGTCTGATAATATAAAAGTATTCCGTACAGACTAGCTTGTAATAATCCACAGGCGGATCAAATCAACAAAAGAAGTTATCAGACTAATGGCTTATGTGAAGGAGTTGCAAAGTCCTCAATTAACAAGTCCTGAGCAGCTTCCAGCCTATTACGTACTTGTACCTGTCACTTAGACTTTGGAAAATACGTCAGTTTTCACTGGTAAATACACTCAACCGACTCATTTGAAAATGTTTATGAAAATTGGTTTAGGTGCACAAGGCACGGAAATATTTTGACACTTTGATTAAATTGCACAAGTCAAAATTAATCTTTTATACTTGGGACAAACTATATTTCATGTTATCAGTTTTACATAACTTGCTCTACATACGGGGCCCGGTTCTATGCCGGTTCAAGATTAACCGACACACCACTATTCCCTTATTGGGTAAAATAAATTAATAAGCATATGGCATCTGTCAGGTGTATGCCTACACCCCGTGCTTAGGTCGTGGCCATTGCAATTAATGAGTCAAGGATATCCAGGACACGGTCGCATTAACCCCCAATGTTTCAGTCAAGCAATACGAATTAAAAACAGGTTATTTGGATTTCCCGACTTATTGGTCTTTGAATCCCATACCTGACCATGCGGTATTTATATTACCGTATCCCAAGCCCGTAATAGGGAAAATAAGTTAAGAGTATTTACCTGAGCTAGCTCCTGTCTTAAATAGCAAGAATTATAATAACTCAGCCGTATTCACTTAAGTAAGCGTAGGTACAATTCACCGGAAGGCTCTAGTCTGGAACGATGGTATAAATAACCAATTAGAATCCTAACGGGTCTTTAATTAAGCCTAAACTTAGACCGGTTAGTTTTAAGGATAGATACGGTTCAAACGCACGATTAAGCGAAGACCGGAATAGAATGTGATTTAGACCCGACAAGTTTGAAGACTTGTATAATATGGGTAAACTAAACGCATTCTGGATTTTGAGATAAAAACGATAAGGTTCGACCCGTTTCGGCCAATTTATGCAAACTAGTTACATAAACCGAACCGAACGCGCAAGAGGCGTAACGGGTAACCATGAGAGTCATATACAGGTTTCCTAACTCAATATGCCTTAAATATGTTGTGATATCAGTAGGATACCTTCCATTATGCCCAAAACGAGTTTAATCTCAATTTAAGCCCCGTAGGGGTATTTTGGTCATTTTAAAGATTATAAAAGTGATTAATTAAAATTATGAGATTCGGGTCTGAAATAATCAGTAAAACAACTTAATTTAATAGGTCATATTAGTTGGTGTTAAGTCTTATGTGACAAAATGGTTTTAAACTCATACTAGGTGTTTAATACGCGTAAAAAGCCGTTTTAAGCGATTTCCGGGTTATACAGGAAATCTGAGTTTTCTGATCAGTTTATAAAGTCCCACATACTTCATTTATTATATAAAATCAGTAGCAATTGGATTGGTGTCAAAATACTATGTAGAACTCATTTTATAAACAAAAAGGGTATAATCGGTATTTACCGAATCAAGGCCATAACCTTAGGTTATGAGCAGGTTAAAAATAATTAAAAATCTTCAAAAATCTCAAAATATTATATTACATTAGTGGGTAAAAGTTTTGATGTCAAAAGTTGGGTTTAGATAGGCTTTATGCTAATTACGCCTTTTAATTCATAAGAAGCGTTCTAATTACGCTTTTAAGCATAACTCCTAATCTAGACCTCCAACTGATGTGAAAATTTAGGGACATGTTTATAATTCAGTAACAAAAATTATTGTCCTCTTACATTTCCAAAATTCTCGTTTTATGGTCAAAAGGGCATATTGGTCAACATTAGGCATTTAACGGAAACGTGTAAACGAAACGGACAATCAACGATCCAACCACAGAGGGTTATACTACCATGTAACCTGGTCCTAAGGAAGCTCTAAGGCATTTCCAAACCCATCTAAATCGGGTCAGAACTGAAGTCAAAGCAAAAGTCAAAGTTTTGCGACTTTCGGTTCCGAACCGAGCCTAAACAGAAAATTGTCGGGTCGAACATGCTTAGACATGTTCTTATACTTATTACCAAGTTATATGAGTGATAAAATAGGTTACACGTCTTCTACATTGCTAATTATGCGTTAATTCAAAAATTAGGATCCTGTTGACTTTTTATAATAAACTTTGACCCAACAATTGATCTAGTTAGAGTGGTAATCAGAGGGTGCCCTTTTAAGGGTTTATTGCCCACATAATTATCAACTTATAACTACTTTCAATTTGACTAATCACTAGACCATTAGTGATTAATCGATAAGTCAAACCTTAATTACGACGGTTTGACTTTTAAGCTAATAACTAAGCAAAACTCGATTAAGGAAGGTCAAGGATACTTACCAAGGTCTAATGCACGATTAGAGATGCTTAGGAAAAGGCCTTGAGCTCCATAAATGATCAGAAGATGAGTTGTGAGTGAATGATCAAAGTTGCAACAAAGTGGGCTTTATATAGTGCTTTTGATCCATCAAGATCATGACAAACAATGCTATAACTGATCATGGATCATTCACAAGTGTCTCTAAGGTCTAAAAGCAATCTTAGGCAGCTCCTGGAAGTGTAAAAGGGCAATATAAGTCGGTTACATGGGCTGAGCAGCCAATTTACGAGTTTCTGCATCTGGGAGTCGCTTACGGACCGTAAGGGACCTAGCATACGGTCCGTAAGGACCAGGCCAGCATGACAGAACTTTCAAAAGTTGACAGCTTGGCCCCTGAACTTCCAAATCTTGATTTTAAGATGTTTTCTTGCACTTGTAACCCCCAAACTTGACTTTTAAGGACTCCAAGTCATAAACCAACTTTGTTAGGTCCCCAGTTATTCATACGATCACCGAAAAGTCTTAAATTTCAACATTGACGCTTTTAACCCCTCGTAAACGAATTTTGTCATAACTTTCTCATATGATAACGAAACTTCGTGAAATTTTTATCATACCTTCTAGTGAGCATAATTAATCGTTACACAGCTTCGGATTTGCTAAAAGGCCACTCAGAGGTATACTTTAAACATGTTGACACATTTAACCCCTGTAGTTTGTAATCTCTCACTTTCTTTTACAATTAGCTTCGTATGATCCACGATTCATTCGTTTAAGGGTATAAACATCATGTAGGGTTATTGCAAAGTATATTTATCCATTGTTGACATTTTGAACCCTTATATTCACATACTTTCCTTGTTTGTCAACTTTAGTCCTCCTAATCAATCCTTTACACGTTTTAAGCTCATGACACGTGTCGATAAATTTTGGACATGAAATTTTCGAGGTGTTACAGCTAACTTCACCACCTCTAACTCTAAGAAAAGGAAGAACAATCATCAGAGGAAGGATGCTTCCAAAGTCCAAAGGCCCAATCCTAATACAAGTGCACCTTCCAGCTCTAAGAACTCCTTAGGCAGAATCCACTGCAAGTTCTGTAAAAAGACAAGACATATGCAGAAGGAATGCCCTGAATTTAAGGAGTAGCTGGCTAAGAAAGGTAACGATTATTTTATGATACTTGAGTCCTATAATTTAAGTGTTCCTGCTAATTCTTGGTGGTTTGATTCTGGTTCTATGGTTCATGTTACCAATTCAACTCAGGGATTCCTTACAATCCGGAAGCTGGAAAGAAACCAAAGAACGCTTAAGGTTGGGGATGATCGAGAATTAGAAGTGAAGACCATTGGAACATTACAATTATTTATGAAAACTGGTTTATGTATTAAACTTTATGATACCTTATATGTTCCTGAGGTAACTCGGAACCTTGTATCAGGACCAAAGTTAGACATGGACGGTTTTATTATTACCCATGGTCATCGCAAACTCTCTATCCTCTATGATTCTGTTCTTTATGGAACTGGTATTCTGGATGGTGGTCTCTATAGATTAGAACTAGATGATGATTTTTCCAAATTTTTGTTGTCATATAACATTAATGAATCACTCACAAAGATGAAAGAGAAACGAGACTTAGAGATTTCGTCCATGTTG
>JARYGA010029018.1:0-27915 GCA_030545235.1 Helianthus tuberosus | reverse complement strand
GGATTCGAAGCCATGAATTTGATATACAAAACCTATGTACCCGCTGGCATTTTTATGCTGACTGTTTTCACATATGTTTCAGGTTCTACAACGTGATGATTGTTAACTGCATGCTACACATAGGATGGATGCGGGCTTTAGTGACTTAAAACTTGAAAGACAATTGTTGTAATTATTTGGGTTGTATCAAAAGAATGAGACAATTAATGAAATAAAACAAAACTTTAACTACCATGTGTTGTGAAACAATGATTCTGTTACGACACTTGATGTGTGTAAAATGCAACATATAAATTACATCAAATGAGGCATAAAACTAACCCTTTTTTAGTACTAATGTTGGAAAAAGTGTGCTTTTGTCTTCCTTTTGTATTTTCAGGATTAAATGAGTGCAAACGAACAAAAGAAGCAAAAATGCAGCTAAATCTAACACAAATACAAGAAAAGGAACAAACGTGGCATGCCCGACCCCTCGACAGCATCTTCCCAAGCAAAAACAAAGCATCAGAAGGCTGAACACGCCCCGTGCCCAGCGGAAACGGGGGCGTGCCCAAGTGTCTGCTGAAAAGACAAAAGCGTAGAAGCTTCTATTCCCCAACACGGGGGCGTACCCAGCTCCACATGGCCGTGGTCAACGCTAAGATTCGCATAATCCAAGCAAATCTTGATAGTACAGATACGCTTCTGCACATGGGGCCGTGCCCAGCGGACACGGGGGCGTGGTCAACTAATACAGACAAACTGCATTAAATGAAGAAAGAGAAAGTGGATGGACCACAAACTACATTAAATGAAGAAAGAGAAAGCGGACACGGGGCCGTGTCCGGGCTTCTGTGCAGGCTATAAATAGAGGTGCTTGGTTCACTTCAAAAGCATCCCTTGACAAACCACATCTCTCCCACTTCACCCACACTCCACCACCATCACAACACCCACATCCACCACCATCATCCATCATAGAGTGTGTGTAGTAGTCTCGGGATCCAAGATTGATAGTAAGAGTTCTTGACAATCAAAGGCAATGTTTGCCTAAGTCTCTTACATCACTTGGTGAAGACAAGCATTTAGTGTAATACTTTTGTTTTTTAATCTTTTCGCACTTTTTATTTGGTTTTGTATTAATGACTTTAATAACTAGTTTCTTATGTTGAAGGTGAAACTTCCTTATCATTTGTCCGTGCTGTCTTGGCGTTATTTTACTGTCTATATAAAATAAAATATTTACACCATTCATATCTCTACGGTCTATATAGAGATATGTTGGCTACCTGGTCGGGGGATAAGGAAATGGTTTGGTAAGGTTCTTGCCTTGTTCAGTGTATAGATCCTGCAAGGACCTGGGTCAAGCTTACTAGGACCCCCTTCAATACCCACTGGTATTAGATGGCGGGGATGCAACTAGCTTGATCCCCTCATATGTAAACTACTATTAATACATTAACCCGGCTACTTGGGATTGTATCCCTCCTGACTCAAACAACTTTGCCGAGGGTAACGTCACCTTCAAAAGAGGGGCCTACCACATTACGCATTAATAACTTAATTAATTATCTTCCAATAATCCAACCCTTTAGGATTGTATCCTTGCTGACTCAAACTACTTGGTTGAGGGTAACGTCACCTTCAAAAGAGGGGCCTACTACTATAACTAAGATAATCTCTTAAAAAGTGGAAAAGTGCAGAAAACATCAAAGGTTACACTAAAGGCGAGTCGGATCCAAGTGATTCATCTTGTCTATCTGTTTTTATTTTATTTTTATTTTCATAATTTTTAGTTTTTATTTTCATATTTAAAACTTTTTCTAAACTTTTGATTTGATTAGATGTTCAGGATAAACCGGTACTAAAAGCTCTTGTGTCCTTGGACGACCTCGGTATCTTACCAACGCTATACTACGCTCATGATAGGTGCACTTGCCCATATGTGTGTTTAGTGTTAGTAAAATATCGTGTTTTATAAATTTAAAACTTGACTAAAGTGTTAAAAAGGGCTTAAAATATACATAAAATTATATAACGCTACACACGCATCAGTTACGACACTCCCCGACGTTTCCACCACGGTTTGTTGTATTACGCGGTCGGGGTGTGATAGAAGATGTCACACCCCGACCACGTAAAACAACAAAGCGTGGCGGAAACGTCGGGGGGTGTTGTAACATAATTATCGTTTCATAACCATAGATACAAAAAGTGTTTCGTTTTATTGATAATATTAAACATTAACATTGTTTTAACACATAACAAACAAGTTTTATATCGTCTATCATAGATATTATGTCACTAAGGCCTCGTCCAGATCCTATGTGACGCATGCATCCTAGATCGTCAATCAAGCAACAATACCTAAAACATATGTAAAAACAAAGTCAGCATAGAATTGCTGGCGAGTACATAGGTTTTATAAGAGTATCAGAATCATGGCTTGTTTTCATATATTTTGATACCTCGAAAACCTTGTTTTTAAAAAGTGTATAATATTGCAACATGATTAACCAACTCAAATCAAGATGGTTATAATTTATAAAATTTCGTAGCCATGATTCTTAACCCAAAAGATTTTTGTTTTTAGAAAACCAGCTTGTAAAACATCTCGTATATTCTCGTTAATAAGACTCGTATATTATTTCGAAAACATCATTGAGTGACATCGTTTCAATATCGTTTACCCAAGTGAACTAAATAACGCCACAGTATGTAATATGTTGAAAACACTTATATATAAGAAATACCAGCGGCGTATCTACCATGTTTTCACCACATTACACCTGTCCCGTTATCTAAACACTAGCCCAGAAGCCAATCGTTTACCCAAATCGTTTAACATCGTTTCCAAATCGTTCCCAAATCATTTACTCGTTTAGATCATTTAAATCGTCCTCGTTTTAATTGTGAAAACTTATATATGGTCGTCTCGTTAATAACATTCAAACCTTTGTGACTCGTTCAACTCGTTCTTGCATTAACAAACCTCCAAAGGGTAAGTTAACAATCATCAGATTCAGTCGTTACCCACAACACCCACACATAACCATGGGTATAGTGCAATAACGGGATTTGTCATATCCTATGGTACCATAACCTAATACTGGTCGGCTTGATCAATGCTAATGAATGTCGTTCATTATGTAACTACAACCAACAAGTTCGTTCACATTATCGAAATCGTTAATAGTTTAGTATAAATCGTTCTATTCGTTTTTAAAATCATCGTTTAAACCTTGAAAACATTTTGTACATATGAATCACCCCAAAACAATTGAAAGTTGTAAAATAGGGGAACTATGTACTCACATGTAGTGCAAGGTATCCTCAATCAATAGTACTTCAACAAACTCGAGTAAACCAGAGAAATCAAGCAGCACCTAGTAATCGAACCACTAGTCAAACAATAGACGCCTAAATCAGAAGATCGGAAAGAATGAGGTCTTGTAAACCAAATGAGTGTTGGAACTCATGTGATATGGTTTAACAAAGCCTACATCCTAAATGAAACCTAACCTAAGTGCCTTCGACCCATCGCGACCCATTAAGGTAGCTTATGCTACTTTAACGTGTCGTTCACGTGAAACGCGTTCCGAACGTGTAACTAGTCCTATGACAAGTATTATATGCCTATACAAGTTTAATCATGATGTATAATCACTTATGTGACAAAAGTTTAGGTTACATAAGCTTAATTACCAATTATACATGAAAAGGGTATTTTGGTAATTTACCTAAGGCATATAATCTACTTATCATACAACTACCTAAACTAGGTGACCCTAAGGTATAACCTCGGAAGGTTAATCCCTATGAAACTATGGTCACTAACCATGTTTGGTCGGATCCAAATGATCGACCAAACGGGTCGTGTTCGAAAGTCTAAGCGGGTGTTTAGTCCGCTAGACTTACGACTCTACACAAGCACTAGACTAAAAAGTGATGAGCTAAACATGCTAAAACATGTTTAATTAAGTTAGAAAACAGGTTTTGATATCCTAGAGTAGTTTGGTTACAAAATACGCAAGAATACGCATTTTGGCCGAAACTACGACTCGTCACTGAGCCTAGATAACGTGGTAATCAGTAGGTATAGTCACAAGGGACTATAACCATCGTGATTACGCTCACGTTATGAAGTTCAAACGAACTTCACATTGACCATAAACTGGTCAATGCAGAAAGTCAAACATAGTTTGACTTTCGGACTCGAAAAGCGATAAAAACGCATAAAAGAACGAAGGAACACTTACAAAGGGTCCCCGCAAGCTAATCTCGATCCAAATAGCTCAGGTATGAAGCAAGGGCTTCAACTTAGAGCACTTTAGATCAGATTTTGTGAGGAAGAATAGAAATTAAGGTGGGTATTTATGGGAAATGGACCACCGTTAGGATCGTTTCTTGAAAACCGTGATTTAATCTCATCCCTACACTTGTTGTAACACCATGGTACCTCAATATGGCCCCCTTGCATCAGGAAACAACATGTGGAATTGGGTTTGGAGTGCATAACAGCTGTTAAAACTGATTAAACTGATCTGGGAGGCTGACACGGGCCGCGTAAGGAGAGACCAAGGGTTTACGCGGGCCGCCCGGCCCTTCTGATCAGAAACAACTTTGCAATATTGACAGTTTTGGTCCCTGTTAGTGTTTAAGCTCATTTCTGATACTTCTAAGGCCCGTCAAGCCAATTTTAAGGCCCTAAAATGAAGCCTAAACATTGTGGACATGAAACATGCTCAAAAATATGCCGGATGTCAGTTCGTTTGGTCGTACGATCGCGTTGTTCGCTTAATTACGACGGAATGCGCATAAGCGCGAAGAACTATCCAAATTGCGCAACGAATGGATTTTTGACAAGCCAAACACTAAAGCATAATATTATAATGCTTAAATAAATTTTTGGATGTCCGAATGTATTCAGAACGTAAGATATGCGCGAAAGTGCAAACTTGTGCACTTTTTGACGCTTTTAGTCCCGATTGATCAATAAAGTTTATTTTAGCATACCGAACCCCTTAAAGCCTATTTCTAAGCTATGTAAAGGATATTTAGGGTATGTTTAACTTATGATCAAGTTCCAGAATGTTCGTTACTATGTAAATCGGTATAGTTTCGCGGTTTGACACAATTAGTCCCTGCGATCGAACAAAGTTGATTTCGACACACCAAACCATTCAAAACTTATTTCTAAGTTATGTGGAGGTTATTTAAGGTATGTTAAGCCTATGTCACTATTCCAGAGTGTTTTTCGCGTTATACTGACTGCGTTTAAGCACCATTTTGCGTATAACCTTTCAGAAAGCGATTTAGAGCTTGAAATTGGAATCGAATCAGATTGTAAAATCACTAAACACAATTACACATATAATAACACCAAAACACATATAATAACACCAAAGCACATTGTTTTATTAATAATCATCATTGTTTTACATCGTAAATCGATTACAGAACACAGTTGTCACAGAAGAGTTGGTATCAGAGCTCATGGTTATAGGGAAATAGGTTATTAGTAATGCTCTTGACCTAGTCTATAACCTTCCTAGGACCCTAACGCAAGTTCACTTGCGTTTAGATTCTTAATACAATACTAGTCACCTATCCTTAGGTGATTAACAAAAACAAAACACAATTCATTCTCTCGAGTTAAAATTTTTCCAAAACTTCACAAGAAATCATCTACCCTTAGATGATTTGTTTTAGGCTTTAAAGCCTTTGGTGTTTTCAAAATCTCATCAAAGTTTGAGTCTTTATAATGTGAACACATGCAAGCTGGAAGGGTGGGTACCTGTACCTCGAGTTTTCTGTCTAAGGCTAGAGTGTTCGTATAAATCCGCATTATCAGACCAGTCACTCTTACCTGGGAACTCTTGGGGTGAGTGTCCACTTATAGGCTAAAGCATGTCTTCACGCTACATTATTGTGACCCGTTTACTTTGATTAGTCACCGTGTCGTTTGTTTGTTTTAGGTAACGAACGAATGATCACAATCCTTATGCATTGTCGATATTTTTAAACATTCTATTTTGACTATCCAATGTCATCTCACTCGTTTCCTCTCATTTTTCTTTGCTCTTTTAGAAAATGCCTCCTAGACGCGATCAAACTCAGGATGCTGCACTCGCAGCCCTAGTCGCTTAGCAGATTGCTACTGTGATTCCGAACCTTATTACTCAGATATTCCAAGCAAATAACAATAACAACAATAACAATGCTCAGAGTAGCTACAAAATGTTCAATTCGGCTAAACCACAAAAATATCCTAGCTCTCAAGGAGCAACAACGCTCCTACAATGGTTCGAGAGTCTAGAAAGCACATTCCGACATGTTCAGTGTCCAAATGAGCGAAAGGTTGAGTTTGCATCTAGTGTCTTTGAGAAAAGGTCACTAACATGGTGGAATGGTGTGATGAGAGACAGGGGTGCCAATGTGGCTATGGCTCAAACCTGGGAAGAGCATCGAGCTCTAATGATGAAGGAATTTTGTCCTCGTCATGAACTCAGGGCACTAGAAAGGGTATTTGTCGATCTTAAACAAGATAGCGGTGAGCATCGAGCCTACACGGACCGATATGAGGAACTAAGTCTGTTATGTCCAACTATAGTTACGCCTTTGGCTAAGGCAATTGAAAAGTACATTGATGGCCTCCCTGACCTAGTTCAGGACATTGTTACTGGTAGCAACCCTACCACAGTTAGACAGGCCATTGAGCTATCCGCTACCCTAACTGAATCTCAGATTAGGAAGGGTAAACATTTCCGAAAAGGCAACAAGAAACCATTAGATGAGACAAAACCAAAGAATAAGCAGAATGAGTCCTCCAAGAAGTCAAAGAAGCGTAAGGCTTCACAGAACTTAGCCATAGTTGCTCAAAACAATCAAGTTGTACCTAATCAACCAGCACAACCTCTTGCTAAGAAAGCTTATGCTGGTACTGCACCGCTATGCAACAGGTGTAATGCTCACCACCAAGTTCACCTACAATGTTGTCAGTGTGCATCATGTGGGCGACTTGGTCATCTAGCAAATGCTTGTCGAACCAACCCAAACCAAGGTGGTCCAAACCAACCTCAAGCCAGCCCTACTCAAGCTCGTTTTCCACCTGGTTCTTGCTATAACTGTGGCGAGATGGGCCATTTCAGGAATAATTGCCCAAATCTTGTTAATACAAATCCAGCCCGTGGAGGAGCATTTGGCTAACTGGAAAACGATGCTGCATGGAAACAATTAAACTTTATATTTTATTTCTCATGTACCCAAGAACTTTGAAACAATCAGTTTGGTTTATAATGAATCTTTATTTACATTTCTATGTACGAAAAACAAATGTGGTTACTTGTATGAATGGCATATCCCTACGATACCAACACCAAGGAACCGTGTTCCTTGCAAGACAAACTTCTATAGTAGTTCTTCCATTTTTGTGATCGCTCGCGATCTCCACGAAATCCTAAGTACTCATTTCTTTTAAGAAACAAAGTACAAGGTACAAGTTACGACTCTTGACAAATACTCAAAGTACCACTTTAAATCCTTGCTTGGATATCTAAGGGTACTTTCCATAAGCCCTTAATTGCTCTTATGCGATATGTCTATGTACATATCACTTCTTTCTGGTTTAAGACAATATACATAGTGTATGATTTCAAAACATCATCCATGTTTTCAAAAATCTCAAATATGATTTTAAAGGCATTTCACATGGTTTTAAAACATTTTATAAACATATTTACCTAATATACCTAGAACATGATTTCAAAAACACTACAAAATGTTTCAAAAACATTAAACATATTTTCAAAGATCCCATGCATAGTTTTTTAAAGACATTCTGCTCGTTTGTTGACTGAACATACGTGGTACACGATTTCCAAGAACACCCTGCTCGTATGTTAACTTAACTTACATAGTACACGACTTTCAAGGACATTCTGCTTCGTATGTTAACTTAGCATGCATAGCACATTGATTTCAAGGATCCTATTTGCTTCATATGTTGACTTAGCATATTTAGCACTTTGATTTCATAAACACTATACTTCGTATGTTGACTTAGCATACCTAGTACAAGGTTTCAAAACAAATTCTCGCTACATGAATTCCAAAATCCTTATAGGATCTTCCTATCTTCATAGTTAGATCCTTGTGGATGTTTAAAGCGCAAAATCAAAGTCCTTAATTGGATCCTTTGTGTGCTTTAATACGTATGTTACTATTCAATGAGGACAAAGCCAAATCCTTATAAGATCTTCCTATTTTCATAGTTAGATTCTTGAGGATGTTTAAAGGACTAATTGAAGTCCATTGATTGGATTCCTGGTGTACTTTAAATGCATGTGTACAAATCGACGACAAGTTGATAACAAGTTGATGACCAAGTTGACAATTATGTGATTATGTGATTACGTGATGATGGGTTTATGTGTTTATGTGTGATCCAAATGCTCACTATCCAAATCCTTGTAGAAGCTTCCATATCTTCGTATGATGGATTCTTAGAAGGATATCCAAAAGTACTATCTTAAATCCTTAATGGGCTTCTATGCAATAGTTAAGACCCCTGGGTTTTAAAGTACTATTCCAAAGTTAAAGAGATCATGTGTTGATCTAGTTAAAGATATCATGTGTTGATATAGTTAAAGAGACCCTTTGGTGGTCTAGTTAAAGAGATTGATTCGTCAATCTAGTTAAAGAGATCATGTGTTGATCTAGTTAATGATATCATGTGTTGATATAGTTAAAGAGACCCTTTGGTGGTCGAGTTAAAGAGATTGATTCGTCAATCTAGTTAAAGAGATCATGTGTTGATCTAGTTAAAGATATCATGTGTTGATATAGTTAAAGAGACCCTTTGGTGGTCTAGTTAAAGAGATTGATTCGTCAATCTAGTTAAAGAGATCATTCGTCAATCTAGTTAAAGAGATCCTTTGGTGATCTAGTTGAAGAGACTCTTTGGTGGTCTATTTAAAGAGATCATTAGTTGATCTAGTTAAAGAGACTCTATGGTAGTCTAGTCAAGTCATCATAGGATTAGTCGTTTGATTTTTTTCCCTACACATTATAAAATGAACTGTGTGGACTGTGCAAGGAATTACGTAATTATGGATGCATGCATAATTATGGAATTCAGTGCACAGAAACCACATCAAGTTTTGTCATGTGTAAGAACCTATAGTGATAAGAATAACGAAACGTGAACAATGTAATAAGGGCATGGTGGATACGCCGATGGTACTTTCTATATATAAGTGTTCCTTATTACATTGCAAGTGTGACATTATTTAAGTTACTAGAAGTTCTGGACCTTGACCAAAGTTGTTTTATCCCTCTGACTTCAATTTCGAGCACACACAAGTTTCCTATAATAGTCTTCATAGGAAACATTCTCCCTATCCATTGTTTGAAACTCCAACTTCTTGTCGAATTCACACGCTCTCCATATTTTACTACAACAAGGATATCATTTTGACAATTTCATGTCACTCTTGAGTTCCGGTCAATCATACATAAACCTTTTGGAATGGAGTTTAAATCTTCAGATCTGAACTCTTCCCTATAAACAACAGACGAGTACGAATAACAAAGCTTGCTGGAAATCTAAACGTGGCCCAGAGTTTTACTCAGAAACAGAGGATTATTTGAAAGCGGAACATCCATATATGTTTTCACAAGTTTCCTCTAAAATTAAATTTCGGGACGAAATTTCCTAAGCTAGGGGAGACTGTGACACTTGTGCCTTTATAAACAATCACACAAAAACGAATCCAATGAAATCTTTTGTTTCATTCTAGGATTTGTACAATTACATATGACAAGTAAACATATCAAATTTCGCATGATTCTGAACTCTCGAGAAGCTTTTCTGGAAGTTATATGCAAACTGTTATGTAAACGTAATCAGTTTAACACGAAATACACTCCGGAATAGTGACATAAGCTTAACAGACCTTAAATAACATTTACATAACTTAGAAATAAGTTTTGAAGGGTTTGGTATGGCAAAAACAAGTTTATTCGATCACAGGGACTATTTGCGTCAAACTGCAAAAGTCTGCCAATTCGTATAGCAACGAACACTCCGGAACAAGATCATAAGCTAAACATACCCTAAATACCCTTTACATAGCTTAGAAATTGTAACACTCGTATTATAATTTCATTTTATTGTCACACCCCGACCACGTAAATCAACAAATCGTGGCGGAAACGTCGAGGAGTGTTGTAACAGAATCATTGTTTCACAACCATGGATTTAAATAATTTCGTTTTATTGAATTTATGAACTCATTGTTTTATTACAAATCAGATAAATACAAATATTGTTTTTCAAGTTTTAAAGTCGCTAAGGCACGAGTCCATCCTATGTATAACATGAATCAACAATCATCACTTAGCAGCACCTGAAACATGTGTAAAAATAGGTACGTCAGCATAAAAATGCCTGTGAGATACATAGGTTTTATTAATGCAGGATTCATGACTTGTAAATGTAAAGAAAATATTTAACAAATAGTAGTCATGAACTTAAAAATGTTTTCTTTATAAATCATATAACAAGTGATAAGAAATCAGATGAAATAAAAGAAGGATGCATAAATAAATAACTAAGTAAAATTGAGTTTGTATAAAATATGTTGTTTGTAAAACAATGTTTTGATAAAAAGTTTTGTAGTATATATAAAAATAAACTTTGGTTTTAAGAAAGTCGAATAAATAATATATTAAAAATATATTTCAGTTCCAAAATAGTTAAACATATAGTATATTAAATATACTTTAGTTGTCAAAATAATAGTTTTCAGTAGTATATCAAAAGTATACTTTGGTTTTATAAATAACATATTAAACTATGCTTTGGTTTTGTAAATAACATATCAAACTGTGTTTTAGTAATTAACAAAATATATTTTGGTTTTGTACAATATCGCATATGAGAGCATATCAAACTATACCTTTGGGAGTATAACAAAATATACAACAAAATGTTATTTAGAATTTATTCAAACCTTAGTGTATCAAAATACACCTTAGAGACTATAGAAATACCACAAAGGCAATCTCTATTTGGACAAAAATCGGTTTCTGACATTCCATACAACAGGAATGGGGTGTCTAATCCTATAACGCTATATCAAACTACCAATCGGTCTGGTGAATGTATAAAATAAGTACAATTCCAACAATTAATTTTATAATCTTTGAAAAAAAAATAGTGTTTAAACCATAAATAATCATTTAGTTTGTCAAAAGATAAGTACTAACGTGTATAATTAAATTATACTTTGAAATCATGAACATAACAAATAGGTACACATATTTCACCCCAAAACATTGAAAACAGTAAAAGATGGGACTATGTACTCACTTGAGATTGCTTAGAAATCTTGAATAACAAACAAGCAAAGCTAGAGGGATCATGGAATCAAACGGCACCTAATATAGGTAACTATGTAAATAAACCGGACCTAAATCGAAAGATCAGATAAAATGAGGTTTCGTAAACCAAATGAGTATGGGAACTCATGTAATATGGTTTAACAAAGCCTACATACTAAATCGAAACCTAACCTAAGTGCTTACGACCCATTACGACCCGTTTAGGTAACTTATGCTACCTTAACGTGTCATTCGCGTAAAACGCGTTCGGACCGCCTAACTAGTCCTATAACAAGTATTATATACCTTAACAAGTCTAATAATGTTTCCTAATCAGTTTAGATGTCAAAATTTATATTACATATGCTTAAAATGAATTTATGCATAAAAAGTGCATTTTGGTCATTTACCTAAGGCATATAAACTACCTATCATACAACTACTTAAACGAAATGACCATAAGGTATAACCTTGGAAGGTTATTCCCTATGCAACTATGGTCACATAATATGCTTGGTCGGATCCTAATGATCGACCAAACTGGTCTAGTTCGAAAGTCTAAGCGGTTGTTTAGACCGCTTGACTTACGACTCTATACAAGCACTAACTAAAAGTGACGAGTTAAACATGTTAAAACATGTTTAATGAAGTTTGAAAACAAGTTTGATATCAAGACAAAGGGTCTTGATACCAAAAAATAGTTTGGTTGTAAAATACGCATAAACGCGCATTTTGACCGAAACTATGACTCGTCACTACACCTAATCAACCTGGTAATCAGTAGGCATAGTCACAAGGGACTATAACCATCGTAATTACGCTCACGTTGCGAAGTTCAAACGAACTTCGTGTTGACCAAAGACTGGTCAAAGTAGAAAGTCAAACTCTGTTTGACTTTCACCCTTAAAAACGCGTAAAAGAACGAAATAATACTTACAACGGGTCCAAGAAATGAAGATATTGATCTAAATGTTCTCAGGTATGAGGTTCTGGAACCTAAACTTAGAGAAATTCAGATCAATTGTGAGGAACATCAATGAAAGCTTGGGTATTTATAGGAAACCCATAACCGTTAGGATCATTCATCGTAAACCGTGCTTCGATCTTGGCCCTCCACTTGGGCACATGGTTTTCAAAACCATGGGAATGCTAAAATCCATCAAACACAAGCAAATGATATTGAGAAAATTGCATTTAAACCCCTGAAAATCGACCAGAATATCAAAAACAGAATCTGATCTGGGCTTGTCCTCACGGCCCGCGTAGCCAGACCCTAAGGTCTACGCGGCCCGCCTAGACACTTTCAGAAACTGACAACTTTGGCCCCTGTAATGCGTAAAACTTGTTTTTGGCTCGTTTAAGCCCCGTTAACCCCATTTCAAGGCTCTAAAATGAAGTTAAAGTATAGGGAACTTAAAATATGCTCAAAAATATCTCGGATGTCGGTCCATTTGGTCGTACGGTAGCGTTGTTCGGTTAATTACGACGAAACACGAACGGACGTGAAAAACGTTCCAAATTGCACGAAGAATGGAATTTTATCATGCCAACCACTAAAATAACATATTTTAATGATTACATAAATTTTTGGATGTTCGGATATATTCAAAACATAAGATATGTGCGAAAATGCAAACTTATGTGCTTTTTGACGCTTTTAGTCCCTGAATGACCAAAAAGTTTATTTTAGCATACCGTACACCTCAAAGCCTATTTCTAAGCTATATAAAGGATATTTAGGGCATGTTTAACTTATGATCATGTTCCGAAATGTTCTTTACAGTAAGAATCGGCATACTTTCACAGTTTGTCGAAATTAGTCCCTGTAAGCGTATAAACTTGATTTCGACACACCAAACCATCCAAACTTATTTCTAAGTTATGTAAAGGTTATTTAAGGTATGTTAAGCCTATGTCACTATTCCGGAGTGTTTGTTGCATTAAACTGGTTATGTTTACGCATCAGTTCGCGTATAACCTTCCAGAAATCGATTTAAAGCTTGAAATCAAACAAGAATTGATATGTGCAAACGTTACACATATTTATACAAAACCCAAGTATGAAATACAATATTTCATTGGTTTGGTATTTGTTTGGTGGTTGAAGTGACACAGGTGCCACAGTCTCCCCTACTTTAGGAAATTTCGTCCCGAAATTTAATTTTAGAGGAAACCTGTGAAGACAACTATGATTGTTTCGCTTTTGAAAGAATCCATCGAACCCTAAGTAAAACTCTGGGCCACGTTTGGATTCTTAGCGAATTTGTCAACCGTCAAAGTGATATCCTTGTAGTAACAAAACATGGAGTTTTGAACAACGGATAGAAGAATGTTTCCTTTGAAGACTAAATTAGGAAACTTGTGTGTGCTCGAAATTGGAGTTGGAGAGTGTAAGATAAAATGACATTGGTCAAGGTCCAGGACTTCTAGTAACTTAAATAACGTTACGTTCGCAATGTAATAAGGAACACTTATATATAGGAAGTACCAGCGGCGTATCCACCATGCCTCTTTCTACATTGTTCCCGTTTCGTAATTCTCATCACTATAGGTCTTAACACATGACAAAACTTGCTGTGATTTCTGTGCACTGCATTCCATAATTATGTATGCATCCATAATTACGTAATTCCTTGCACAGTTCATTTCATAATGCGTAGGGGAAAAATCAATTGAATAAACATGAAGTGACTTGACTAGACCACCAAAGGATCTTTTTAAGTAGATCAACGAACGATCTTTTTAACTAGATCAACACATGATCTCTTTAACTAGACCGTCATACGATCTCCTTAAATAGACCACTTAAGGGATCTTTTCAACTATATCATCACATGATATTCCTAACCAGATTTTTGAATCAATCTGTTTAACTAGACCACTCAAGGGGTCCAATTATAGAATAGTACTTTATAATCCAAGGGTCTTAACTATTACGTAGAAGCCCATTAAGGATTTAAGGTAGTACCTTTGGATATCCTACTATGAATCCCTCATATGGAGATATGGAAGATTCTATGAGGATTTGGATAATGAATATTCGGATCACACAAAAACACAAAACATATAAGAAAACACATAAGCACATAATCACATAATTGTTTAACTTGATCTTGTTATTTTTGGATACGGGTATTTAAAGCATACCAGGAATCCAATCCGTGGATTTCATTTGGCACTTTAAACATCTTCAAGAATCTTACTTTGGAGATAGAAAGATCTTAATAGGAATTTGGCTTTGTCCTTATTGAATCGTAATGTACGTATTAAGGCATACGAATAATTCAATTAAGGGCTCCGATTTGAGCGATAATCATCCACAAAGATCTAATTGTGAAGATAAGAAGATCCTATATGGATTTTGGAATTTGAATAACGGGAGACGTTTCAAAATCTTGCACTAGACGTGCTTAAGTCGATACACGAGGTAGAATGTTCATGAGGTTGAGGTGCTAGATATGCCAAGGCGACATATGAAGCAGAGTTTGGAGGTTGGGTACTACGTATGTTAAGTCGATCATACGAGCAAGGTTGACTTGGGGTTGGTTTGGACCACCTTGGCTTGGGTTGAATTGACAAGCATTTGCCAGTTGACCGAGTCGTCCACATGACGCACACATACGAAAATGCAGGTAAGCTTGGTGAGGTGCATTACATTTGTTGCACATCGACGCAGCACCGTCATAAGGTTTCCTTGTAGGAGGTTGAGCAGCAGCAGGGTTTGCAACAGCTTTGTTTTGGATAGCAAAGCGGCATATGTTAACAAAATGTCCCCATCGTCCACAGTGGTACATTTGATACAGGGTATTTGATTCGGAAGATGACGGTTGCATTGATTGCACCAAGGAGCAGTTCCCTTGTACGGCTTCATCCCTGAGGCGAGTCATGGTGATAGCTAAATCAACGGTCCTTTGGAATACGACGCCTATTTGTCGAGTGATTGTAGCACCTAGTTCGGACATTGTTGTTACGATGAAGAGGCATCATGAAGATGATGAAAGATATGGGAGGAAACAAGTGAAATGATATCGGATAATTAAAAACAGAAAGACAATGCATAGAAATTGCGATCATTTGTTTGTTACCTAAGGCAAACAAATAAGACGGTGACTAATCAAAGTAAGTGGGTCATATTAATGTATCGCGAAGACATGCTTTAGCCTATAAGTGGACACTCACCCCTAGAGTTCCCAGGTAAGAGTGACTGGTCCGATTATGTGGATTTATACGAACACTCTAGCCTTAGACAGAAAGCTCAGAGTACAGGCATCCACCCTTCCAGATTGCACGTGTTCACATTATAAGACCCAAACTTTGACGAGATTTTGAAAACTTTGAAGGTTCAAAACCTTATAATAAATCATCCTAGAACAAATGATTGGTTTTCAAAGAGGATTAGAAATTTGTGTTCTTATTGTGGTTGTCACCTAAAGATAGGCAACAACATTGTTTTAAAACTAAACACAAGATAACTTGTGTTAGGGTCCTAGGAGGGTTATAGTCTAGGTCAAAGCATTACTAATAACCTAATTCCCTATAACCATTGGCTCTGATACCAACTTTTCTGTCACACCCCGACCACGTAAATAAACAAATCATGGCGAAAACGTCGGGGAGTGTTGTAACAGAATCATTGTTTCACAACCATGGATTTAAATAATTTCGTTTTATTGAATTTATAAACTCATTGTTTTATTACAAATCAGATAAATACAAATATTGTCTTTCAAGTTTTAAAGTCGCTAAGGCACGAGTCCATCCTATGTATAACATGCATCAACAATCATCACATAGCAGCACCTGAAACATGTGTAAAAATAGGTGCGTCAGCATAAAAATGCCTGTGAGATACATAGGTTTTATTAATGCAGGATTCATGACTTGTAAATTTAAAGAAAATGTTTAACAAATAGTAGTCATGAACTTAAAAATGTTTTCTTTATAAATCATATAACAAGTGATAAGAAATCAGATGAAATAAAAGAAAGATGCATAAATAAATAACTAAGTAAAATTGAATTTATATAAAATATGTTGTTTGTAAAAAAATGTTTTTATAAAAATGTTTGTAGTATATATAAAAATAAACTTTGGTTTTAAGAAAGTCGAATAAGTAATATATTAAAAATATATTTCAGTTCCAAAATAGTTAAATAGATAGTATATTAAATATATTTTAGTTGTCAAAATAATAGTTTTCAGTAGTATATCAAAAGTATACTTTGGTTTTATAAATAACATATTAAACTATGCTTTGGTTTTGTAAATAACATATCAAACTGTGTTTTAGTAATTAACAAAATATATATTGGTTTTGTACAATATCACATATGAGAGTATATCAAACTATACCTTTGGGAGTATAACAAAATATACAACAAAATGTGATTTAGAATTCATTCAAACCTTAGTGTATCAAAATACACCTTAGAGACTATAGAAATACCACAAAGGCAATCTCTATTTGGATAAAAATCGGTTTCTGACATTCCATACAACAGGAATGGGGTGTCTAATCCTATAGCGCTATATCATACTACCAATCGGTCTGGTGAATGTATAAAATAAGTACAATTCCAACAATTAATTTTATAATCTTTGAAAAAAAATTATTGTTTAAACCATAAATAATCATTCAGTTTGTTAAAAGATAAGTACTAACATGTATAATTAAATTATACTTTGAAATAATGAACATAACAAATAGGTACACATATTTCACCCCAAAATTTTGAAAACAGTAATAGAGGGGACTATGTACTCACTTGAGATTGCTTAGAAGTCTTGAATAACAACCAAGTAAAGCTAGAGGGATCACGGAATCATACGGCACCTAATATAGGTAACTATGTAAATAAACCGGACCTAAATCGGAAGATCGGATAGAATGAGGTTTCGTAAACCAAATGAGTATGGGAACTCATGTAATATGGTTTAACAAAACCTACATACTAAATCGAAACCTAACCTAAGTGCTTACGACCCATTACGAACCGTTTAGGTAGCTTATGCTACTTTAACGCGTCGTTCACGTAAAACGCTTTCGGACCGCCTAACTAGTCCTATGATGTGACAACTCGTATTTCAGAACCTTTCATTGTACATTGATGTAACTTGTTTAAGTAATATGTGATTACATGATACGTGGCTTTAATGGAATGTTTATTATGTTATGTGATTATGTGTAATGTATATATGACATCTATGTCCATTCGCACAAGCTCGTTCGGGCCACACTCTTTGTATACGAACCAAGGGCAGCCCATGATGGGTTTGGCCCACTCCTTTTTACACGCATAACCCATGAGGAGGGTGTATACTCCTCATTATTTTCAAATTACACAACACACACAAACCCTACTCTTTCTTTCTCTCCCCTAGAAGCCGACGGCCACATCTCTCTTCCTATCGAAGCTTTCTTGATCCAGATCATCCTTGTTCTACCTTCTAACCGGTTAGTGTTTCATGATCATTGTTTTGGTTGGATGATATTGTGATTTATATGTTCCTATATAATGAATTACGAATGATATATGATTGATTATGGTATAAATTGATGAAGTTAGTGTTCATGTAGATCGGCTCAAATGTATAATATGTTAGTGCAATATAGGGTTTGATAATCATGTAATGATAATAATGATCTAGAACCGAATGTATGATAATCGGATGTGATATGTTCTTAGTTGGATGATCGGTTGTGTTGAATTTGTTAGGATGAATGCTAGAAATCAATAACATGAGTCGTGTGAATGTGTTTAATGTTATGATTGTTGTTTATGTTTTGAATATGATTAGGGTTCATTAGGATTTGATGTTAAAGCCCTAGTTTGATCGAATATTGTATGGATGGAAACTGTTAATTGAATCTTGCAAATTAATTGGAATTAGTAAACTGATTGCATGATTTTAGGAAACATAAAACTGATCGCACAACTCCCCTAATCGCACAAGGGCATCTCGTACAAGCCCTAGTCGGACAAGGGAATCGCACAAGCTAAGTGTATTAGGGTACAACAGTTAAAGCACCATGTATAACCCCCCTAAAACACTGTCGCACAACATCTTGTGGATCGCACAACGTTATGCCGATCGCACAAGATGTTGGGCCGCCCAACATAATAAGTTACATTATGCAATTGGGCCGAACAACCCAAAATCCGATCGCACAAGCTGTTCCGAATCGCACAAGTGTAGTTGGACCGCACAAGTTGATTTTATGTTTATTTGTTTGGGCAGTGTGAATATTGGGTTACTTATGTTATTGGGCCGGGTATGTTCGGATCGCACAACCAATTGTGGATCGCACAAGTTGTGCTGACCACACAATAGGTTGGGCCGAATGCTTATTCGGCTTTAGTTACCAACTCGCACAAGATGATTGGGCTCGCACAAGCTCAATCCCAATCATCCGATTCGCACAAGTTGGAAATTTAGTGTGTACTTGACTGTTAATGTGTTCTACGTGTTTGCCATGATCGTTACGTGTTCGTAACCTGTTAGCTTATGTCTTAACTTCTGTTCACTACTTGAACCTAGACCTGACTTGTATGGTAACCATGTTAGGACGTGGTTGACCACATATAGCTCAAGTGACCTTTTCATGTATCTGCCAAGCTAACCTAAGGTGAGTTCACATTTTCTATAAGGCATGGGATTCCCGGTGGTTTGGGAATGGGTTAAGAAACTAAAACGGAACCTGCATATTCTCCTTGGGTAGAATATGTACCTCCATCCTCCATGGGAAGGATGACAACATTAAACCTACGTATTCTCCTTGGGTAGATTATGTACCTCCATCCTGCATAGGAAGGACGACAACATATAACTTACTAGACAAAACTCTATCATGAAGTCCCTCATTTTTATATCGACTTAATCATCGGGCCAATGGCGAGCGGGTCATTAGTTAAATAGCGCTATTAGGTTTGACAAGCCTCACACCGTGCCGCAGAGAATGGGAGTGCACTAATGGATCTAGGCGCTTAGTCAATGATGATAGACATTGACGTATGGCACAACATACTCCAGTCAGTTGTCGATATGGTAACTGGTCTAGTGGTTAATATGGGGTAGCCCCCACTGGTTATGGTTTGAGAAACAAGGAATTGGTTAACTCATGGCTTTTGAATGAACTTAAGGTTTTTGGGAACAACTTTAAAATGGACAACCAACTGTGAACTCGCTCAACTTTGTTGTTGATTCATTGCTACATACCTTGCAGGTCGTTAGGTGTTTACTTGGATCTTGCACGAGAAGGAGAAGTCGTTGTGGGACATGGACTGTTGGGTTCCATGTTAAACATTCGAACTTTAAAACTGATGTTTTGGTTTTTACACTTTATGCTTCTGCTGATAACTTCAACTTGGTTAAATTGTTTTGGGCACCAATTATATTGTGGTTGGTTTTATCTTTATTATTATATATTGTTCAATATGATTGGTGGCTTGATCCTGGTCATGTCACGCGTCCTGCGGTGATACTCTGCTTGTGGAATTTGATGGTCTGACAGATTGGTATCAGAGCCATTGGTTATAGTGAACGCGGTTTTAAAAAGAGAAAAGCTTTTTGACAAAACCAGACTATAACCTGTGCAGTACTCAACGATCCACAACGACACTTCGCTCCATGTGCAAGACTCAACACTATAGGTAATATGGTTTATGTTTGTATTGCATGCCTGTTAGTTTAAGTAGTGCATTTGATCAGGGTATGCTTAGTTAGCGTAACAACTATTACTTGAAACCCTGTGTGCTTGCTCTCTTCTGTCATTCCACACTTACGCACTTTCACGACACCTTTCTTACTTGTGTTTCCTTCGATGTGAAGATCATGAGTGGACTTCTGAACTTGACTCAAGCCCAGCTGGCGGCTCTAATCAACGAACAAGTTGCTGAGGCACTCGCAGCAGCCCCTTCAGGAGGTATAACCTGCCATTTCGACCTATCCTAGGATGTTTAGATCCTACTCTCGTGAACCAACTCTCGTGCTTAATCTTGTCTTTTCTTTCTCGCGCAACAGGTCACCATGCTCAGCCTCCCGTGTGTACGTTCAAGACCTTTATGGACTGTCGACCTAGTACCTTCGGTGGTACAGAAGGAGCTGTAGGTCTCCTCCACTGGTTCGAGAAGATCGAATCCATTTTCGAGATGTGTGAATGCCCTGAAGCTCGTAGGGTGAAATTTGCTTCTGGAACACTTGAAGGCGGTGCGTTAACTTGGTGGAACGCACAGGTTCAAATGTTAGGGTTGGCGGCTGCTAATGCCACCCCATGGAATGACTTCAAAGATTGGATCAAAGAGGAGTACTATTATCGCGACGACATTCACAAGCTAGAGGTGGAGTTTTACAATTTGAAGATGACGGGGTCTGAAATCGAGGCGTATACGAAGAGATCGAACGGATTGGCTGTATTGTGCCCTACTATGGTGGATCCTCCTATCAAACGTATCGAGCTGTACCTCAAGGGTTTAGTGCCAGAGATTCAGAGCCATGTGACTGCAGCTAACCTCCCTACGATCCAGCAAGTCATACGACTGTCTCATCGTCTCACTGATCAGGCAGTTGAGCAGAACAAGCTGCCTAAGCGTATTGGCGCCACTACTTCTGATGCTCCTAGCGAAAACAAGCGCAAATGGGATGGGAATTCAAGAAAATGATCAACTTCTGTTCAGTCTCAGTCGCAGCAGCGAAGGACTGGCGACTACAAGAGCCTCGGTCAGCAGCCTTCTGGGACAGGGTGGGTACGGGGAAACCACCCTAAGTGCAATCGATGTAACTTGTACCACAGCGGGCCGTGCAACAAGGGCTGTTGTCATAGATGTAACAAGCTTGGTCACGCAGCAAAGGATTGCAAGAGCCCATATCCTGCGAATCAGAATCGTCAGCAATAGCAACAAGCTCCATAGAACTAGCAGCAGCAGCAACAACAGGGTACTAATAAAGGTTGGTTTCAGTGTGGTGCTGAAGGCCACTTCAAAAGGAACTGTCCCCAGTTGAACCAGAATCAGAACAAAAACCAAGGAAATGGGAACAACAATGGGGGTAACAATGATGGCAATGGTGCCAGGGGATGTGCTTTCGTGATTGGCCAAGGTGATACGAGGAACGATCCCAACGTTGTGACGGGTAAGTTCCTACTGGAGGACTTCTATGTTTCTGTTTTATTCGATTCGGGTGCCGATACTAGTTATGTGTCCTTAAAAGTTAGTTAGATGCTTAAGCGTGCCCCAATTCCCTTAAACACCAAGCATGTCGTAGAACTAGCAAACGGTAAAAGTCTTGAAGCCACGCACATAGTTAAGGGTTGTCAGACATTTTCTATCGACCTTATCCCTATCGTTCTTGGTAGCTTCGACATCGTCATTGGGATGGATTGGCTATCACAACATCGAGCAGAGATTCTTTGCAAGGAGAAAATCGTCCGCATTCCTCGTTCTGGTAAGGAACCACTCGTAATTCATGGAGACAAGAGTGGTGTTGTTGTAAGCATCATCTCTTTCCTTAAGGCCCAGAAGTGTTTGCGAAATTGCCACACTGCTATTCTAGCTCTTGTTACTGACACTTCAATGAAAGAAAAGAAGATAGAAGATATCCCGATTGTACGCGACTTCCCTGAGGTATTCCCTGAGGAATTACCTAGAGCAGCGCCTATAGCTCGTGCACCGTATCGCTTAGCCCCATCAGAACTAGAAGAACTATCTACGCAACTACAAGAGCTCTTGGACAAGGGATTCATTTGTCCTAGCTCTTCGCCCTAGGGAGCTCCGGTTTTGTTTGTGAAGAAGAAAGATGGTACCTTTCGAATGTGCATTGACTATCGCGAACTTAACAAGGTGACCGTAAAAAATCGTTATCCTCTTCCCCGTATCGATGACCTGTTCGACCAGTTACAAGGGTCGAGCTTCTACTCAAAGATTGATCTGAGATCGGGCTATCATCAACTAAGAGTCCGAGACGAGGACATCTCTAAGACAGCATTCAGGACTCGTTATGGGCACTACGAGTTTCTAGTCATGCCTTTTGGACTGACAAACACACCTGCGGTCTTCATGGATCTCATGAACTGAAGGGGTATGGTCCCAAAATAGCCGCGCAAACCTCATTCACGTCGCGCGTAGGACCATACTCCTTATTCATCAACTTGTTGACTGCCAACCGCGCGCGCAGTACACCATCATATATCGATCTAGCGCGAGGTCTCAAGAAGAAAAAACACCACATTCGACACTTAGCGTGCTGAAGAAAAGCCTACAACCACCCATACGCCGTGTGGGTTAGTAACATGTTCATCAGGAGCCGCGCAAGGCTATGGCACAGGGCTACTTCAGAAGGCACACAAGGTACAAGTGGCTGAAGAAAAGGGCCAATCCGCGTCCTCCAGGCTCTACTCAATCGTGCTCCACGATCGTCTGACATGCAGGAGACAGAAAGTACCTAAGGACACCTACGTGGCACCAATCACAGGGCAGAGACAACTGCCCCTCGATCTCCATTTACCTGCTGATGGTAGAAGGGCGGCCAGGCCGACATCTATGACACGTGGCTCCAATCACTGTGCGCCAGCACCGGAGAACTCCTAGAAGCCACTAACGGTCGACACTAGTGAGACAAGGAGCATATCCTCTATATCGTCGCCTTCATGCCCAAGGCCCATCAGCCCACATCCTCTGACACCTCTCCGGCTATAAATAGAGACTTCCCTTCATAGGTTAAACATTCCACTCCCTCTACTCTCACTCTTAATACACACTTATCTCCTCAAAACAGTCGCTTATTCTCACGCCGGAGCCCGGTTAAGAGGGAAACCCCCATATTCCCCTCTTAACGAGTAACGGTGTTTTGTTTTGCAGGATTAACGGATCATTACGGAGCTCAGAAGTCCATAAGAAGATTAACCACTATGATAGGAACATAAACCAAACTAATCTACCCCTAAAATTAGTTACGTGTTTCTTCATTGGCGCCCACCGGTTTTTTGCAAATCACTCTCATCTTCTTTTTCTGAGTTGTCTTAACTTGTTTTTCCTTCGATCATGGTTGGTCAAGGAATCGTTCCTGATTTTGGCTTTGGAACAAACTCTAATGCAGTGTTGGGGGAGGACAATCAAAACATCCAAGTCTAACATGTAGAAGAGATCGGTGAAATCGAAGTAACCAACACCGAGGGACCCCGCACGAGCATCACTCGCATCACTCAGACGGTGACCCCAGGAAACAATGGTGCTGGACCATCAAACCCAACTCCACCTCATCACATTTCGGCGCTATTAGGGCTACCATAAGGCAAAACTCTAGCCTCTTGGTACGCCAAACAGATCGCTACCATCAATGCTGCATACCAGTCTTTGAGCGCACAGCAAACGGTTTTGCAAGCAGAACCATCTTTAGTCACACCTTTGGGTCCGAGCCAGGGGGCGCACCAGATACCCCCACAGCAAAACCTCCAAGGAAGAATCAACAGGCCTCCTCCCCAGAGACGACCGAGCGTGCATGACACGCGCGACACACGGGGAGAGACAGAAAGCTATTATGACTATCCGTCAAATATCCAAAGAGGTCCAGTTCATAGCCGGCTCACGCCGCGCAATATGAATAATGAATGGAATGACAAAGATCCAGACGAACCAACTTGGCAAGATGACGAAGGGTCTTCAGTCTTCAACCGCTTACCAAAGAATCACGAGTATTGCAAACCAAGGCAACATGTCGGATACAGCGAAGAGGCAGAGCGAGACTTTTGCCTCGCCTATCGACCAGCTGAAGCTGCAGAACATTCAAATTTAACGGCTTAACTGACCCCGACGATCATGTCAGGGTATTCACAAGTGCCGGTTGCATGGGAGGATGGAATATGCCAATGTGGTGTCACTTGTTTATCCAGACGTTTACTGGGGCTGCTCGCGCTTGGTTCGACAGCCTACCGCCTAGAAAAATTAGTTCATGGGTTGATTTCAGAACTAAGTTACTGGGGCTGCTCGAGATACGTTTGAAGTAACAGATATCTGGCACAGAGAAAATGAAGGCCTAGAAGACTTCATCACTCGCTTTAACAAGGAGTGTTTAGAGATTGGGGGTGTAAGCGAGCAACTCATGCGCGCTCACTTTAAGAAAGCTATCCGATGTGATAGTCTTATCAGAACCATCACTGGAAAAGATGGTATGCCCAAGGAGTGGAGTAAGCTGATGGAAGCAGCAAAAATAGTAGCTCAAACAGAGGAATCGCTAGCTGGAACCAAATCCTCATACACAGAAGATCGTTTTTCGAAGAAAACCCTGCGCGATTACGGCAAGCGCAACAAGGGCAAAGTTAACGATTGGAAATATGGAAAATCAAGTGGTTATGAAGAAAGACCGCGCTACAGAGAGGATGTGCGAGAAACAATCGACATAATTGGATATCGAAAAGCAGTCAGGGATGACAACCGAGAAAAGCACTGGACTCCGCTCACAAGGAGGTACTGATGACGAAGAACCATGATTTAAGGCGCCAAGGCCTATGACGAACAAGAAAGGGCAGGACCCCAACCTGTACTGCGACTTTCACAAGGATACAGGTCATCTGACAGATGACTGTATCAGCTTGCGGCAAGAGATCGAAAAGCGCTGAAAAGCAGAAAGTTAGGCCACTTGGTGAAAAACGTGTGCAAAGAAACACGCCAGATCCAGCGCCATGACGATGGAAACCAAAAGAAAGTCAGGCGCCTGGAAACACACATGGTCAACGGACCAAGATACAGCGCAAGAGATAAAGGCAAGCGCCTTACGAGCCTGCGTGGCAAGAGCAACAGGTCTTTTTCCCGGTAGTACGAGGGGGCCCTCGCGCCACACGCCTTGTCATTATTACCGGTATTATCGGCCATTATGAAATTGAATACATATTCATTGACCCGGGGAGCACAGCCGACATCATCTACGAGCAGTGCTTTAATCAGTTTGATGATGAAGATAAAGTGAGAGTCGAGCCAGTTGATTATCCTCTGTCAGGATTCTACAACGAAATGGTTTTTCCATTAGGGCAAATCAGTTTCCCCGTCACGCTGACTGACGGGAAACATTCAAGAACCACAAATGTCAACTTCATGGTGATGCCTGTCAAATCAAGGCATGATGTGTTGATAGGGAGAGAAACCCAGGGTGAATTTAACATGGTAACTTCCACACCCCACTCAGCCATCGGGTTCCCAACTGAGACGGGGGTGGCAATTATCTATGCGAAGAAGGAAGTAATGTCTGCAGAGGAAGTAATGTCTGCAGAGGACGTGCGCCCAACAAAAGCGGCAAAAATTTCAACAACTGAACCAGAAAAGTGGGTTTTAAACCGAAAGTACCCAGAGCAAACGGTGACGATTGGCCACGCAATCTCACCAAACATCAGAACGCACCTTAAACAACTCTTGTTCAGGAACATGGACATTTTCGCCTAGACTCCGGCTGACATGACCGGTGTCCCGCGCGACATTACTGAACAGTGTCTGAACACTTATCCCTCCGTTGAACCAAAAGTTCAAAGAAGGCGCAGCTTAGGGGCAGATAAAACCAAAGCAATGAACGAGCAAGTATGTGAGCTACTAAAAGCAGGAATCTTAAGGGAGGTGCGCTATCAAAGTTGGGTGGCGAACCAAGTAATGGTGGAGAAGTCTAATGGAGGATGGAGAATGTGCATCGATTATACCGATCTCAACAAGGCATGCCCTAAAGATTGCTACTCTTTGCCTGAGATCGACAAAAAGATAGACTCTCTCGCACCATAGAGATGGAAATGCTTCTTAGATTGTTACAAGGGGTACCATCAGGTTCAAATGAAGCTTGAGGACGAAGACAAGACAACTTTTTGAACCGATCTCGGGATCATCTGCTACATAAAGATGCCTTTCGGCCTCAAAAACTCTGGCGCGACATATCAACGCCTGATGGATAAGACCTTCGCTGGAGATATTGGGAAGCATATCGAGGTTTACATTGATGATCTCGTGATCAAAAGTCCTGAAGAAGACCAAATGTTGAAAGACATCGAAAAAACATTCAACTCGTTGCGAAGCGTGAATATGAAATTGAATCCAGCCAAATGTTCCTTTGGTATGGAGGAGGGCAAATTTTTAGGTTTCGTGGTCACAAATGGCGGTTTTAGAGTCAATCCTGAAAAGGTACAGGCCATAGAGCGGATGCCGTCACCAAGAACGATCAAGGAGATGCAAAGGTTGGCCGGCCGCCTAGCCGCGCTTAACCGTTTTCTGTCAAATCATGCCGCGAAGTCATATCCGTTTATCAGCACTCTACGCAATTGCGTGAAGAAGCAAGAATTCAAATGGACGCCCGGAGCAGAGGTTGCTTTTCAGCAAATGAAAGAATGTTTAATTGAGCTTCCTACCCGGACCGCGCCGCTAGAAAAGGAACCACTCATCATGTACTTATCTTCTTCGGATAAGGCAGTAGGATCGGTATTGCTTGTAGAGAGAAATGGAGTTCAGACTCCAATTTACTACATCAGTAGAGTGCTTACGGATCCAGAAACGAGATATTCAACGATGGAGAAATTGGTACTGGCGTTGCTACATGCCTCCAGAAGGCTGTGCAGATACTTCACAGGCCACGTCATTACCGTACTTACCAATTTCCACATTGGCACGATATTGCAAAAGCCAGAAACATCCGGGCGGCTGGCAAAGTGGGCGATCGAGCTAGGAGGCCATAACATTTTGTACAAGCCGCGCCCGGCCATCAAAGGTCGAGTTCTAGCGGACTTTATCACGGAAGTCCCGGTTGATAAAATTAAAGAATGCGAGATTGTTGAGACTCCTGGAAAAGATACATCCAATGAGTTATGGTTGCTGTACACAGATGGGGCCTCAAACGAAGATGGCGCAGGAGCCGGATTGCACCTTGTGAGCCCTGAAAAGCATGAATTTACATACGCCATCAAGTTGGATTTCAAGAACACCAACAATGAGGCGGAATACGAGGCATTCTTGGCAGGCTTGCGCCTCGGCATAAAAATGGGAGTTGTACTTAGATCGCCATCCAAATTAACGGTCTATACGATGCAAAGGGTGAAGTTATGGCCCTGTACTTAGATCAAGCAAAAGAGTTGCTTCAACAGTTCAAATCTTATAAGGTAGTTCACATCAATCACTCCGAAAACAAACCAGCAGACGCCTTGAGCAAGCTCGCTTCAACCTCTTTTCAACATCTCGCCAAAGATGTCAGAATTGAGGTACTCAAAAATCCATCAGTTCTGCTGCGCCAGGTAAATGTGATCAAAGTAGGGCAGCCATCTTGGATGACCCCTATAATTCAATATCTGCAAGAAGGAATACTCCCGGAGAGCAAAGCAGAGGCAAGGAAGATTCAAAACAAGGCCCTGCATTATGAAATGAACGGTGGTATCTTATACCGAAAGTCCTTCTTGGGGCCACTATTGCGCTGCGTGGACCCTCAAGACGCAAATTATCTGATTAGGGAAATCCACGAAGGGATCTGTGGCATCCATGCAGGTCCGCGCATGGTTGTCATGAAGATTATGAACGCAGGATATTACTGGCCAGGGATGCA
>JARYGA010029017.1:0-21130 GCA_030545235.1 Helianthus tuberosus | reverse complement strand
ATGGTTTATCGGACGAGCATGATCCCATGGAGCTTGTCTCTGCCGATGAGATAGGACCCATTGAGGAGGTTTTTACCTTTGATACCAACTCCGATCCTGATGAGGAATCGTGACTTCATGTCCGACGATGATGATCTAGATGACTTCTAGCCCTTTGCCTTACCTGACTTTGCCGACGACGACATCCCTCTAGAGGATGGTGTTCTTGCCCTGCCCCTACCTATCCACGACCAGCTTATCATTGGACACCCCGATGGAGAGCACATTGTTGAGCCTATACCCATTCTTGTTATCCCATTCGCCATGTGGCCCCCTATCATAGACTTGGACGCCGACGAGGACGACATACATGTGTTCCAGGTGGATGCTGTTGATGAGGACCTCGGTGATGGAGAGGTCTTCGACATTGCTATCATAGAGGTGGCAAAACCCATTGTATCTGTTGTCGATGTTTCTTCTGATTTTGACTCTGACTCTAGGGAGTCAGTGACATCATCCGCACTTCGGGTCGTAGGCTTGGAGGCGTACCCTGCCGATGATGATGCTATGTCGGCTGCTCCAGCTACCCGTGCACCTACTTCCACACCCACATCTACACCTCCGCATACCCCATTACACGCCACTAGTGGCGAGCCTTCACAGCCACCTATCCCCGTTGGACCTACCAACTGGATACGACACATGCGGTTTGCGTCGATCCAACCACACCTTCACCCCACTGACGAGGGAGAGCCTTCTTGACACCCCCATGCACCACCCCCTGGGATGAGCCAACACCATCAGCCGTCCCGCCCATTTCCACCATCACCACCACATGTTATGCCATCATCTAACCCATACCATCCCTCACATCACTCAGGCTATACACAAGGTGATTTCCTCCTATCTCTCCAGCTCCAGGTTGAGATCCTTTGCAGAAGGATCTACGACCTCGAAAAGGAGTTAGACGCTAGACGACCACCCCCGCCAGATTACCCACCACCGGTTACACCACCACCACCACCATCTTCACCACCACCAGCATCACCACAACCACATGCCCACATGCCTGCTGATGATCTTGCTGCTTGAGTTCTGACATTTGAGCAGCAGGTGAGCTTCTTACTCCACTGATTTTATGAGCTCAAGGAGGAGGCAGCCCACCTTTGCAGCCTAGCTTTTCCTACACCCACACCATCTCTCCCAGCACATTAGGTTTCTTTTGCAGGTACTTTGCACGGTGAGACTATGCCATTTTTAGGATATGAAGATTTGTAGCCGAGTTTTGAAGACCAAGATCGCCAATGTGAGGGAAGATATATTTGCCACTTTATGTATTGAACTTGTATTGATTGGGTGATGTAGCCCATATGCATTTTTGTTTCCATTACAAACAATCATGTAACAACTTGTCTTGATATATAAAAACTCGGTGATTATCTTTTATCACGCATTATTATTTATCTGTTTATGCATGCCTATTTGCCTGTATGAATTGATTTATATGTTTGGTGGATTGTTTGGTTGTGTATATATATATATATATATATATATATATATAGGGGAATGTTTAAATGAGAACGCTAAATATAGTGAGAACCGTGAGAACAAATGAAAAAACCACAAGAACTTGGTCAAAAACAATTCAAATTCAAAAAAATTTCCTACACTTATCATTATTATTCGAATACAATGTTAGAAATTTAATTTACACGTTTAAATTTACGTGCATTCGTAAATAAAGAAATTTTACACATGTCTAAGTTTGCCATTTACACATGCGTAAATCTGTAATATTTACACATGTGTAAAAAATCTAAAAATATTGATTTTGAAAGGAGAAATGAATTATTTGATGTTATAAATTCTTTTTTTGATGTTGTATCTTAATTACAATGAGGTTTGTATTAAAAAAAAATTGGTTTTAATTGGTTTTTTTCATTTGTTCTCACGGTTCTCGCAATATTTAGCGTTCTCAAGATAACCCTCCCCTATATATATATATATATATATATAGGGAGGGGCTCATGCGAGAACCACCCTTATTGTGAGAACCTTGAGAACCAATGTGAACACAACCTAAAATAGCTAAAAAAACCTAAAAAAAACCTAACCCCCACCCCCAAAAAAAAAAAACCTAACCCCCCCCCACCCCCCCCCCCCCAAAAAAAAACCTAACCCCCCCCCCCCCCAAGCTAAATGCTAAAAAAAACCAAAAAAAAAACTAACCTAACCCCCCCCCCCCCCCCAAACCTAAACCCCCCTCCCCCACACCCCAAAAACCTAACCCCCCCCCCCCAAGCTAAAATGCTAAAAACTAAACCCCCAAAAAACCTAAAAAAATCTAAATTTTTTTTTTGAATTTTTAATATTTTTTATGTTAAAATCGCTACATTTAGAAGCAAAAAAAAAAAAAATTTAAAAAATTTTTTTTTTTTTTTGGCTTCGAAAAGTAGCGATTTTTTTTATAAAAAATATTAAAAAATTCAAAAAAAAAAAAATTTTGTGTGATTTTTAGCTATTTTTAGGCATTTTTGGTGTGTTCACATTGGTTCTCGCGGTTCTCACAATAAGAGGTGGTTCTCGCATGATCTTCTCCCTATATATATATATTCTTTTATTATTTATTTAATAAAAAGAATGGTGGTTATTTAATAAACAACTAATTATATTTATGTTATATTTTGGAAGATCATGCCACCCAGAAGAGTGATTAACACTAAGGGAATGGATCAACCTCCACCCCCGATAATGCCGAGGACTGCTGAAGAGCTAAACTCTCTTCTCGAAGAAAGGATTTATGAAGCTATCGCGTAGTACGACGAAAACCGTGCCGAGCACAGTGGCGGCACGGGAGGTTCTAGCAGACACGCTCATGGAGATTCATCTGGTGGAAACCTTATTCAAGGTAACATTAAGTTGATTTGGTACAACTTAAGGAACTCATTTTATGATCTATTCATGAGTTTCATTGTTTTCTCATTCATGAATCGGTTGTGTGAATTTCAGGATGCACTTACAAGCAGTTCTTAGACTGCAAGCCACTGAACAACGACGGTACTAGAGGTGCAGTGGCTTTCGTGCGTTGGACTAAGAAAACTGATTCAACCATTCAGATGAGCAAGTTTACTACAAATCAACAAGTTACCTTTGTTACGGGCCTGTTTTTTGATGAGGCCCTTACGTGGTGGAACCTATAGGTACAGACGTTGGGAGATGATGCTGCATATCGTATGTCGTGGGAAGATTTTAAGGAAAGAATGAAAAAAAGTATTGCTCATGAGCCGAACCCCAGAAGTTAGAAACTGAGTTCTGGAACTTGTCCATGGTTGGTGCGGACATCGTAGGGTACACTCAAAAGGTTTCACGACCTCTCACGTGTAATCCCCTATCTCGTGACCCCTGAATTCAAGTGCATCGAGCGCTATATTTGGGGATTGGCTCCTGAGATTCGTAGCTTAGTGACTTCAGCAAACCCTACGAAAATTACACGGGCTGTAACTCTGGCTGTCAGCCATACTGAAGCTATCGTTAGACTGAAGAAGTTGTCACTGAAGAGAACTGAGAAATTAGAAACACATGCCGAGTCATCTGGGGGATAAGAAAAGGAAACACTCAAACCTCAATCAAGCAATCCACAACAACAACAAAAACTCCAACAACAACAAGAAACGTGACACTAATCCGCCTCGAGAGGCGAAGACGTTTGCTGCTGCAAATGATACTGGAGTTAAGAAGTACCTGGGCAATCTGGCCAAGTGTGACAGGTGCAAGTACCACCATCTGGGTGCTTGCCATGTGGTGAAGTGAGATAAATGTGGGAAGACGGGACATCGTACTAAGAACTATTGGGGAACAGGAAATGGAGGTGGCAATGGCAATGGCAATGGTAATGGAAATCGAAATGGTAATAGTGCTGGTAAGGGGAATGGAAATGGTAATGGTAATGGTAATGGTAATGGCAACGGTAATGAGAATGGAAACGGACGCAATCAAGGTTGCTATGGCTGTGGCAGTAAAGAACACTACAAGAAGACTGCCCCTAAGAAAACAACGCTCAAGGACGAGCTTTTGTCATAGGAGCAAGGAACGCCCGCGAAGACCCTAACGTGGTCACCAGTCGTTTCTCGTTAACAATAATTTTGCATCCATATTGTTTGACACTAGTGCCGATTTTAGTTTCATGTCTGTGGAATTTAAAAATATTCTTGGAATTGAGTCTAGTAGGTTAGACATTCCTTATTCGATAGAATTAGCCGATGGTAAACTTGTTGAATCGGGAGAAGTCGTTAAAGGGTGCTTATTAGAACTTGGCGAACGGAAATTTAGCATCGATCTCTTACCCGTCTAGTTGGGTAGCTTTGATGTTGTGGTTGGCATGGATTGGCTATCCAAGAATGAAGCTGAGGTTGTTTGCCACGAGAAAATTATTCACATCCCACTTACGAATGAGGAAACACTCATAGTGCACGGGGAGAAGCCCGACATGCCCTTTCAGATTATCAACTACATGAAGGCTCAGAAGTGTTTGCGAAAAGGATGCGTTGCCTTTTTGGCGCATGTGGTTAACAAGAAGGTTGAGGAGCCGAAGCTTGAAGATATTCCTGTGGTGAAGGATTTCCCCGAAGTCTTCCCCGAAGACTTACCGGGATTACCTCCGCAACGACAAGTCGAGATTCGCATTGACTTGCTTTCGGGAGCTTCACCCATGGCTAAGGCACCTTATCGACTTGCACCATCCAAGATGCAAGAATTATCCACGCAAATTCAAGAGTTGCTGGATAAAGGATTCATTAGACCAAGCTTCTAGCCTTGGGGAGCTCCAGTATTGGTCGTGAAGAAAAAGGATGGAACTTTCAGGATGTGTATTGATTATCGAGAGCTGAATAAACTCACTGTCAGGAATGGGTATCCGCTACCGAGGATTGACGATTTATTCGACCAATTACAAGGATCAAACTTTTACTCCAAAATAGACCTCAGGACTGGCTATCATCAGTTGAGGATTCAAGAGGAGAGCATAACAAAGAAAACATTCAGGACTCGTTATGCGCACTACGAGTTCCTTGTCATGCCATTTGGACTGACGAACGCACCGACAGTCTTTATGGATTTGATGAATTGCGTGTGTAAGCCATATCTTTATAAATTCATGATAGTGTTTATCGATGATATTTTGATATATTTGCGAACAAAGGAGGAGCATGAGCCGCATCTCAGAACCATTCTAGAACTATTAACGAAAGAGAACCTTTACGCGAAGTTCTCTAAGTGCAAATTTTGGATTCGCGAGGTACAATTCCTTGGACATGTTGTGAATGAGAATAGTATACATGTGGATCCATCGAAGATAGAGGCGATCAAGAATTGGGAAGCGCCCAAAACTCCAACCAAAGTACGACAATTTCTGGGATGAGTGGGCTACTATCTGAGATTTATTGAGAATTTTTCTAAAGTTGCTCAACCGCTAACTTCCCTCACGCAGAAAGATAAGAAGTTAGATTAGGGAGAAAAGCAAGAAGAAGCATTCCAGCTTCTCAAGGATAAACTATGCGATGCACCGATCTTATCACTGCCGGAAGGTACCGATGATTTTGTAGTATACTGCGACGCTTCGCGTCAAGGGTTGGGTTGCGTACTTATGCAACGAAAAAAGGTCATCGCATACACATCGCTTCATTTGAAGGTTTATGAGAAGAACTACACCACACACGACCTAGAGTTAGGTGCAGTGGTATTCGCTTCAACACATATCACAAAAGTCTTCAACATATATTTAATTAGAAGGAATTAAATATGCGTCAACGACGTTGGGTTGAGTTGTTGAACGATTATGATTGTGAGATTAAGTACCATCCAGGAAAGGTGAACGTGGTAGCTGACGCCTTGAGTCAAAAGGAACGAGTTAAGACACTAAGGGTTCGAGCTCTAGAGATGACGATTTAAACGAACCTTACCACGCGTATTCATGACGCGCAACAAGAAGCACTCAATGAAAGCATATCAAGGCTGAACTTCTCTGGGGTATGGAGAAACAGTTGGTGCCAAATGAAGATGGTGTCACACCCCTTTCTAAGGCGGAAGCACGAGGTGTGATCTGAAAGGTTCTCATTGCATACGAATGGTAAACATAATACATGCTTGTAAAATAACTCCAAATGCCATTAATATTACATAACCAAAAACACAAGTTAAGTTTAGAGTTTACACCACAAGACAACATATTGTTTAAAAGATTACACCCTTAATTAAAAGATAGACATCAAGGTTGTGGTTCTTATATCCCATATAGAGTGGGACATAACAACCAAACCCAGCAAAACGGCATAGGAGTTTTGACACATAGTAACTTAAAAACACAAACAACATCTATGAGCTGGAGTGAAACTGCGCGTACATCCACCTTAGTTACCTGAAATACATGTAAGTTTTTGGAAAAACATCAACATAATGTTGGTGTGAATTCATGCAGTTTTAGAATGTATATATACTTGAATGAAAACATGGTATGTAAATTGTAAAATGTATCTGCACTGTGAATGTAAATGTAAGGAACACGAGATCGCTAATGTTTCGCGAGGACATTAACATATGTCACGACATAGGAAGCCACCAAACCTAGGCATTTTTGTCGAGATCGACTGAGACACAAAAGCACTCGTTGGTAGAAGTAGGCCAAGAGTGGGGTTGCCTGAAACCCATTAGATTTATCCCTTCTGTTCCGCGGTCTAAATGTATACATTGACTAATGGTGCTTATGGTACCCTATTCGTCACGTGATCTATGTGTCATTCCTTAGTTTTGTGTGCTACATACCATTGTACATGTATTTTCCCCAAGTTAGAAAACAAGTAAAAGTTTAAAAGTGGGGACATGAACTCACAATTCTGCGTTTCCTGCGTCGTAGCTTCACCGGGTTTGCTTAGAGCGTCGTATCACTTCCTACACACGTACTATGTCTTATTAGACGCTTAGGTCGTGTAACGACTATTTGTCTTAGTTGTTTATTAAGACTGATTTTGGAATCATTGGTATAGTTTGAGTTACATCCTTGATGTATCGTGTAATTCTGAAGTTCATAATCCCAAGCATCGGAATGCTTGTATTTGTGTAAATTCATACTTGTGTAATTTGCCAACAATTTGTGGTACATTCCTGTATAGATATGTATATCTTCGTATAAATCTCAAAAATAATATATTTTTAAGATTAGCTTTAGAAAATATATTTTTCTAGCTTTCACCCAAAATAGTACATTTTTAACTTGTATAAAAATATATATTTTCTCCATCAACAAGATACATTTTCTGTTTGCCCAAATTATGTTATATTTTGTATTCCAGACCTTGGTGTATTTGTGTGTTATATTATTTTCGAGCTTCAAATAATATAACTACCACATATATATACAAGTAACACACATATTGTGACAACTAAATATATATACTTAGTCACTTTTATTTATCAAAAATCAACCTCCAATGTTTGTAATTTTTGTAATAAAAATTATGGCTAAATTTTATATGAAAACTATGTTCAAAATTTACTTATAATTACTTGTATAAAAATATATTTCTAAGTGTTTAATTTCTACAAAAAATTCGCCATAGTTTCCCCTTAAAAATGGAGGTTTCCATGCTTTCAAAGCATATCATTTTCTTTTAAAATCCACAACAATCATCAACAATACAATCAAGACTTACCATAAGCCAAGACCATGTAAATTACACTACATCATGAACTTGAAGTTTTTGCAAAAACTTGTAGTAACTTAGTAGAGTGTTTAGTGGGTTTAGTTACCCTTCAAAGTGTGTTTATTCCTTTAAAAATCTCATTCTTAAGGAAACTAGGTGTTTACAACTTATAATCATATTTTACAAAAAGTTTATTTATAACCTCTTCTTGTTTCTCTAGTATTTCTACACTTATTTCATCACCAAAAATAGTGTAAGTTTAGTAAAAACCATGATCTTTCAAAAATCATATTTTGAACTTGGTTTTCTTGGAAAATCATTCATAAATCTTGGGTCTATAAGTTTACTAGTTCACTTTGTTTATAATTTTACAAGGAATCCCTTTATTCATCAAATTCATGTTTAATCAAGAAGATGATCATTTTATGTTGTTACATGATCATCCTCCCACTTGCTAGATCATGTGTTTAATCACAATCTAGCAAGCTCTATGTGATGATCAACATCACATTTTCAAGTAAACAACAAGCAAGTATCATTCATGCACTAAACAAGATCATTTCAACAAGATTTCATCATATTTCATCTTATGTTTCAAGATTCAAGTTTATGTCTTTTATGGTTCTAGTGATTTTCATCATAACATATCTTTTAACCAATCAAAATGGAAGTAAACAAAGGGTTACAAAGAGCTTACTACTAGCTCTAAGCTAGGGAAGAACAATGATGAAAATGGAGTGGATAAAAGCTTGCTATAGAGGTCCTTCAAGATCCGTGAGCACCGAGCTTCCTAAAACACCTTGTTGCACCTTGGAATGAGCTAGGAATAGTTGAACTTGAAATGAAAATGGTGGTGGTGGTGGGAGGAGTGTTCGGCCGAGAGGTAGGAGGGAGGAGGAGAAGGGGTGAAGTGGTGAAGATGGTGATGCACTAGAGTTCTTATAACCATCCAATATCATTAACCAAAGGGTCTTGTGTTTGAGAAAGTACATACATGATCTTTACAATTCCAAGGGAGATCAAAGAAATATCTTGCAAGATTTTGGGGAGGTGGGGTCACCTAGTGACCGAAAAAGTGAAGGGGGAGGGGGGTTAAGTGCAAGTTTGAATGATAAGTGGGTAATTAGTTGGAGGTTAAATGTAAAAGTCTAGTGTTTTAAGTGTAGGATGTATTATGTAGTGTGTTAGGGTGTTCGGGGATCATAACTAGCTCCGAAATATTAAAACAATGCTTCTAGCAATATTTTGGTGTTCTGGGTAATGTCCGGTTGTTCGGTTAGATACCGTTTCATTAAAGTGCTAAATTATATTGTTTAGTGTTCTTTATGTACCATTTTGTGACGCTTTTAATTTCTGACACTTAGGAAGGTATTCAGGATAATAAAACATGAATTATGCATGATATTTCAATGTTGAAAAGCTGAATTATTGCTGATTTGAGTAAAATTCTGCACTTAAAGTGTGTCTCAGGTGCTTTTTAGTGCACAGTTTAACTTCCGGGGAGTTTGTAAGTTAACCCTTGTTTCCATACTTGGGTTTTAATGTATACTATGTGTTGGACCTACTCCTAGGCCCTAATTCTATTGTCTGACTGTTTTCTGCAGAATGCTAACACAGTGTGTCTTACCAGTGAGTTTACTAGTTTCTCCGACGCAATGCTTACAGTAATGCACAAAGCAATGTTTGAAGTATGAAACATGCATGAATTCATATTTATGGTAAGAAATCAGATAATGTTGACATTTAAGTACATAATTGCAGGTAATAAATAATATTAAAATAGTACGGAAATTACCGGTTTTGTGCCGGTTGTCATAGTCTCCCCCCGTTAAAAGAATTTCGTCCCGAAATTCAGGCCGAGTTATCTCCTGCAGGAGCTTTCTTGAAAAGGTGGGGGTACTTGTCTTTAAACTGGTCTTCACGTTCCCACGTGTACTCGGGTCCGTGCTTAGAGTTCCGACGCACTTTGACAAGTTTGACACTACTCCTTCAGGTCTTGTTGACTTTCCAGTCTGTAACCTCAATGGGTTGTTCTGTAAATCGGAGTGTGTCGTCGATATGCACATGGAACGTATCGTGCACTCCGTTAAGTTCTTCCGGTAATTCTAACTTGTACACCACGGTACCAATCTTTTCCAAGATCTTGAATGGTCCGATGTATCGTGGGTTCAACTTTCCCCGTTTTCCGAATCTTGCTACACCTTTCCAAGGTGAGACTTTCAACAGAACTTTGTCTCCCACCTTGAATTCCAAGGGTTTCCGTCTTCGATCAGCGTAGCTCTTTTGTCGATCCTGAGCCGCCTTAATGCGCTCTCGGATCTGAATGATCTTGTCGGTTGTTTCTTGAACAAGTTCAGGACCGACCATACGTTTGTCTCCAGCGTCTACCTAACATAGTGGTGAGCGGCACTTGCGGCCATAAAGAGCTTCGAACGGTGCGACTTTTATGCTTGTATGGTAACTGTTATTGTAGGAAAGCTCAACTAAAGGTAGATGAGTATCCCAGCTGCCGCCTAGATCCATAACGCATGCGCGAAGCATATCTTCTAGTGTTTGTATGGTTCGTTTGCTCTGACCGTCTGTTTGCGGATGGAAGGCCATGCTTAAATCTAACTGAGATCCAAAGGCCTCCTGGAAGGATTGCCAGATCCTTGATATGAAATGTCCATCTCTATCTGAGATAATCGAAACAGGCACTCCATGACGTGCCACAATTTCCTTAAGATACAGCTCAGCAAGTTTTCCAGTGCTATCCTTCTATCGGATCGGTAGGAAATGTGCAGACTTTGTTAACCGATCGACTATCACCTATATCATATAATGCCCTCTCGGGGTCCTGGGTAATTTGGTTATGAAGTCCATTGATATCTGCTCCCACTTCCACATGGGAATCTCTGGTTGTTGCAGTAGACCGGACGGTTTCTGATATTCAGCCTTAACCTTAGCACAGGTTAGGCACTTTCCAACATAAATAGCAACGTCGCTCTTGAGTCTCGGCCACCAATAATATTCTTTCAAGTCTTGATACATTTTGTCTGATCCTGGGTGGATCGAGTATCTCGACTTGTGTGCTTCATCAAGGATGACTTCTCGAATGCCGCCATAGAGCGGAACCCAAATACGCCCCTGAAGTTATAAGGTTCCCTCTTCGTTTGGCACCAAATTCTTCAGCGCACCTCGGAGATATTCAGCACTACGATTCTCCCACTTAAGGGCTTGTTGTTGTGCGTCATGAATGCGTGCAGTGAGGTTCGTCCGAATAGTCATTTCCAATGCTCGGACCCTTAAGGTCTTAACCCTTTCTTTTCGACTCAACGCGTCTGCTACTACGTTAGCCTTTCTAGGATGGTACTTAATCTCACAATCGTAATCATTCAGTAACTCAACCCATCGTCGCTGACGCATGTTCAATTCCTTCTGATCAAAGATATGTTGTAAACTTTTGTGATCAGTGAAGATAGTACACCGAGTACCATATAAGTAATGTCACCAGATCTTCAAGGCGAATACCACCGCACCAAGCTCCAGGTCGTGCGTGGTGTAATTCCTTTCATGAACTTTCAACTGTCTTGAGGCATAAGCGATGACCTTTTTGCGTTGCATGAGCACGCAACCCAACCCTTGACGCGAAGCATCGCAGTACACCATGAAGTCTTCGGTGCCTTCGGGTAAGGATAGTATCGGTGCATCGCATTGCTTGTTTTTGAGAAGCTGGAAAGCTTCTTCCTGCTTATCACCCCAGTCGTACTTCTTGTCTTTCTGCGCAAGGGTAGTCAGCGGTTGAGCGATCTTGGAGAAATTCTCGATAAATCGCCGGTAATAGCCCGCTAACCCCAAAAATTGTGTAACTTCAGTTGGGGTTTTGGGGGCTTCCCAATTCTTTATTGCTTCAATCTTGGATGGGTCTACATGGATGCCCTTCTCGTTCACAACATGGCCAAGAAACTGTACTTCGCGAATCCCAAATTCGCACTTTGAGAACTTTGCATAAAGTTTTTCTTTCTTCAGTAGTTCCAGGATGGTCCTGAGGTGTTGCTCGTGTTCTTCTCTTATTCGTGAGTAAATCAGGATATCGTCGATAAATACAATCACAAATTTATCAAGATATGGTTTGCAAACGCGGTTCATCAGATCCATGAATACCGCTGGTGCGTTTGTCAGTCCGAATGGCATCACAAGGAACTCGTAATGCGCATAGCGTGTTCTGAATGCAGTCTTTGGTACGCTCTCCTCTTGGATCCTTAACTGATGATATCCAGACCGAAGGTCAATTTTCGAGTAGTAGCTCGATCCTTGCAACTGATCGAATAAATCATCAATCCTCGGTAGTGGATACCGATTCTTGACAGTGAGCTTGTTCAGTTCTCTATAGTCGATACACATCTGCAAAGTTCCATCCTTCTTCTTTACGAACAATACTGGAGCTCCCCAAGGCGAGAAGCTTGGCCTTATGAATCCTTTATCCAACAACTCCTGGAGCTGTGTAGATAATTCTTGCATCTCGGATGGTGCAAGCCGATAGGGCGCCTTGGCTACAGGAGCGACTCCTGGAACCAAGTCGATATGGAATTCGACTTGTCTTTGCGGAGGTAGTCCTGGCAGATCTTCGGGAAACACATCAGGAAATTCCTTTACCACTGGAATGTCTTCGAGTTTTGGCTCCTCAGCCTTCTTATCTACTACGTGCGCCAATAATGCAACACATCCTTTTTCGCAAGCATTACTGTGCCTTCATACAATTGATGATTCGCAGAGGCGTGTTTCGTTTCTCTCCATGCACAATGAGAGTTTCATCATTCGCAAGAGGGATGCGAATGATTTTCTCGTGACAAACAACTTCAGCTTTATTCCTGGACAGCCAGTCCATTCCAACCACCACATCGAAGCTACCCAATTGGATAGGTAAGAGGTCGATTGTAAATCTCTGCTCATAAAGTTCTAACATACAACCTCTAACAACTTCGCCTGATTTAACAAGTTTACCAGCGGCTAGTTCTATGGAATAAGGAATATCTAATTTACTAGATTTTATTCCAAGCATACGTTTAAATTCCACAAATACGAAACTAAAATCGGCACCAGTATCAAATAGTATGGATGCAAAGTGATTGTTAACGAGAAACGTACGGGTGACCACGTTAGGGTCCTCGCGTGCGTTCCTTGCTCCAATCACAAATGCTCGAGCTTGAGCATTATTTTCTCTCGGGCAATCTTTCTTGAAATGATCCTTGCTTCCACAACCAAAACATCCTTGGTTCTGCCCTGCTCCGTTACCATTCCGGTTACTGTTACCATTCCCATTTCCAGCACCTTTTCGGTTCCCATTCCAGCTCCTATTACCATTTCCATTGCGACCTCCAATACCTTTTCCCCAACAATCCTCGGCATGGTGGCCTGACTTCCCACAGTTCTCACATCTCCCAACGTGACAGTTTCCCACGTGGTGAGAGTCACAGCGGTTACACTTGGGCAGAATGCCCTGATATTTCTTAGATCCAGTATCATTTGCAGCTGCGAAGGTTTTCGCCTCCTTAGGCGGGTTGGTATCATGCTTCTTGTTGTCCGAACCCTTGTTGTTGTTACGGGTCACTTGGTTCAGATTTGAATGTTTTCTTTTCTTGTCACTGGACGACTCAGCATGTGTCTCGGTTTTCTCAGTGGGGTTCAGTGACAACTTCTTCATACGGACAGCATCTTCAGTAAGGCTGACAGCCAGAGTTACAGCCTGAGTGATTGTTGTGGGTTTAGCCGATGTTACCATGCTGCGAAACTCTGGAGCCAATTCCCAGATGTTGCGCTCGACGCGCTTAAACTCGGGAGTCACCATATCCGGATCACTCTTGACAGATCGTGGAACCTTCGAGTATAACCAGTAATGTCCGCACCCTCCAAGGTCAAGTGCCAGAACTCAGTCTCTAACCTTTGGAGTTCAACACGAGAACAATACTTCTCTCTCATTCTTTCCTTCAGTTCTGTGACACCTGGGTCACTGCGACCATCAAACAAATTCCAAGCCTATGAAATATTGTATTTCATACTTGGGATCTGTATAAATATGTGTATCTTTTGCACATATCAATTCTTGTTCGATTTCAAGCTTTAAATCGCTTTCTGGAAGGTTATACGCGCACTGATGCGTAAATATAACCCGTTTAATGCAACGAACACTCCGGAATAGTGAAATAGGCTTAACATACCTTAAATAACCTTTACATAACTTAGAAATAAGTTTTGAAGGCTTTGGTATGGCGAAATCAAGTTAAATCGCTTACAGGGACTAAAGTTGACAAACTGCGAAAGTATGCCAATTTGAACTGTAACAGACATTCTGGAACATGACCATAAGTTAAACACACCTTAAATATCCTTTATATAGCTTAGAAATAGGATTTGAGGGGTTAGGTGTGCTAAAATAAACTTTTGGCTCATTCAGGGACTAAAAGTGTCAAAAAGTGCATAAGTTTGCACTTTCGCGCATAACTTACGTTCTGAATACATCCGGACATCCAAGAATTTATGTAAGCACTAAAATATTTTATTTTAGTGTTTGGCATGAGAAAAATCCATTCTTCACGCAATTTGGATCGTTTTTCGCGCTTATGCGCATTCCGTCGTAATTAAGCGAACATCGCGATCGTACGGCCAAACGAACCGACACCCGAGATATTTTTGAACACATTTTAAGTTCCCTATACTTTAACTTCATTTTAGAGCTTTGAAATGGGGTTAACGGGCCTTAAACGCGTCGAAAATGGCCTTATTTCACAACAGGGACCAAAACTACCAAAAATGAAACTTTCTGTTCTGCAAGGTCCTTACGGACCTCAACATTGTGAGTGTTGAGGTCCGTAAGCAGTCCCCAGACAGCAGAAACTTGACAGAAACATTGGATCTGGTCCCTTTCACTTGTGCACATGGTATTGGGCAATACTAGGGGCTCCCATGGTATTGTAAAACCACTATCTTGAGGTGTATGGTTATAGTCCCTTGTGACTATGCCTACTGATTACCACGTTGTCTAGGCTCAGTGACGAGCCGTAGTTTCGGTCAAAAATCGCAATCGTGCGTATTTTGTAACCAAACTACTCTTAGGTATCAAAACCGTTTGTTTTGATACCAAACTTGTTTTCAAACTTAGTTAAGCATGTTTTAACATGCTTAGCCCGTCACTTTTAGTTTTGTGCTTGTCTAGGGTCGTAAGGGTAAGCGATCTAATAAATCGCTTATACCTTCGAACCCGACCCATTTTGGTCGATCATTAGGATCCGACCAAATACTTTAGGACCATAGCATATAGGGAATAACCTTCCGAGGTTATGCCCTATGGTCACATCGTTTGAGTAGTTGTATAATAGGTAGTTTATATGCCTTAGGTAAATTACCAAAATACCCTTTTCATGTGTAATTGGTAATTAAGCATATGTAACCTAAACTTTCATCACTTAACTGATTATGTAACATAATTAAGCATTTTAGTCATATAATACTTGTAATAGGACTAGTTAGGCGAACGCGTTTCACGCGAACGACGCGTTAAAGTAGCATAAGCTACCTAAACGGGTCGTAATGGGTTGTAAGCACTTAGGTTAGGTTTCATTTAGTATGTAGGCTTTGTTAAACCATATTACACGAATCTCCATACTCGTTTGGTTTACAAACCCTCATTCTATCAAATCCTCCGATCTAGGTCCGGTTTATTAACCTAGTTACCTATTTTAGGTGTCGTTTGATATCCGCGATCTCTAGCATTGTTTGGTTGTTACTCAAGGACTACTAAGCAATCTCAAGTGAGTACATAGAACCCCCTCTTTTAAATGTTTTCAAGGTGTTTATGTGAGTACATAGACCCCTCTTTTACTGTTTTCCAAACTGTTTTGGGGTGAAACACATGTGCCTACTTGTTACTTTCATGCTTTCCATGTTTTCACATTATATACATGTTATGTTTATTAGTACACTATTAGTACATGATTTCATTACATTTTATGCTATGTATGTCCATTGTGTGCATACTTAGTACATTGTTTTACATTTACATTTTATGCTATGTATGTCCATTTGTTACATACTTAGTACATTTGTTTTCATCACATGCTTACATTTTGGTATGACATTTGGTTTGTTTAAAATGGAACAATACATTCATTAACATTAGCTACGCCGTTCGTTAGTAGGTAGTGGTACCATAGGAATTGACAACTCCCGTTCCTGAAATCCTGGGTAGGTTTGGATTGAAAGGAATGACCGAATTCGATACACATAACTTAGATAAACCTTTAATTTGATTAAGGGTTTATCGCCTCAGTCTCAAGGCTTGGATGTATGCATTTTCACAACACCGCATAGATGTTTATATCAGTATAGCATGCATTTGTTCCACAAAACATAGCTTTGATTTAAACCATGTTTTACTTCAATACTTTGTTTTTGTGCATATGGTTTAGTTGATATATTTCACTAGCCATACATATCATTTTGGTTACACATCACATGATTTACATTTGACACATAAACATTATTGACATTGGTTATACATTACATGAATTACATCTTGACATAAACATTTTGACATATTGTTCAATACGTTTGGAAATTGGTTTAAACATAGACATCTTACATTGTTGGTTTGGTTCGAGTAAGTGATTTAAGTAACGAGGCGTGTGTAATATGATACAAGCATGGTGGATACACCACTGGTACTTCCTATATATAAGTGATTGTATGGTATTACATATCGTAGCGTTATTTGAATCATTTAAATTTGGACATGTAACATTTTATACAAATAACATACTTTTCACAATACATTGTTTTACAAACAAGTTAATTTATACAAACTCATTTCACATGGTTATCCACTTAACCATGTGTTATTCGTTTATACATATATATCATTTGGTTTATTTATCACTTTTCAAATGATTTACAAAACAAAGCAAACTACAAGGTTCATGACTAAACATTTTCTTAAACATAAGTCATGAATCTCATTTTCACAAAACCTATGTATCTCACAGGCATTTTTATGCTGACGTACCTATTTTCACATGTGTTTCAGGATATGTTGCATGGGATTTATCAAGATACACTTAGGCGGACTTGGGCCTTAGTGACAATAAAAGATGCAAGACTAGTTATTTATGTTATTTTTTTTCTTTGATTGTCAAGACATTGTAACTCTTTTAATCAATAAAACAATATTTCAATTTCCATGTGTTATGAAACAATGATTCTGTTACAACACTCCCCGACGTTTTCCGCCACGTTTTGTTGTTCTACGTGGTCGGGGTGCGACAGAAAAGTTGGTATCAGAGCTCATGGTTATAGGGAATTAGGTTATTAGTAATACTTTGACCTAGTCTATAACCTTCCTACGACCCTAACGCAAGTTTACTTGTGTTTAGTCATAAAACAATACCGTCACCTATCCTTAGGCGACGACCACAACAAGAACACAAATTTCAAAACCGCTTTGAAAAGCAATCATCTGTTCTAGGATGATTGGTTACTAGGTTTTGAACCCTCAGTTATAAGGTTTTGAACCCTCTGTTAGAAGGTTTTGAACCCCTTTGAATTTTCAAAATCTCGTCAAAGTTTGGGTCTTATAATGTGAACACGTGCAAACTGGAAGAGTGAATGCCTGTATCCTGAGTTTTCTGTCTAAGGCTAGAGTGTTCGTACAAATCCACATAATCGGACCAGTCACTCTTACCTGGGAACTCTTGGGGTGAGTGTTCACTTATAGGTAAGCATGTCTTCAGTGATACATTAATATGACCCGCTTACTTTGATTAGTCACCGTCTCATTTGTTTGCCTTAGGTAACAAACAAATAATCACAATTTCCATGCGTTGGCATTCTGTTTTAATTATCCGATAACCTTTCACCTGTTTCTTCCTATGTCTTTCTTTTTCTTCTAGAATGTCTCTTCCTCTCAGCAACGGTCAAATGTCTGAGCAAATCGCAAAATTTGCCCACCTAATAGGCGAAGTGATTCTGAAGACCGTGGATTTAGGCATTGCCATGTCTCGTCTCAACAATGAAGCCTCTCGGCTCAAAAATGAAGCCACTCAAGAGCCACCGAAGGAGGCAGAAGTCAAGCCTGCACCAAGATCAAGGAAGCGTAAGGCTTCAAAGAAACCCGCAACAGTTATACCAAATCAAGCAGGGCCTAGCCAGAAGGCAACACCACCTGCTAAGAAGCAATACAAGGGAACGGCACCATTATGCAACAAATGTAAGGGGCATCACCTAGCTCACTTACAGTGTCATCTGTGTGTATCATGTGGACGAGTTGGTCACCTGGCAAGTGCTTGTCGATGTAACCCGAACCAAGGTGGTCCAAATCAACCACAAGCCAATCCTGCTCAAGCTCGCTTTCCGCCTGGATCGTGCTACAACTGTGGCGAGACGAGCCATTACAGGAACAACTGCCCGAAGATTGTCAGTGCAAATCCAACCCTTGGATGAGCAATTGGCTGAACAAAGGATGTTGCTGTCTTATGCCTTTGTTTCTTTTGTTTTCTTGTAATGTGAAACAATCTGTTTTGTTCATAAATAAATTATTGTTCACAAATTCTGATGTACAATTGTAGTTACATATGTGTATGTCATTACCTATAATACCTACATTAAGGAACTATGTTCCTTACAAACTACTTTTGTGAATTTCCTATTTTTGTGTTTACTCATGATTCCCTTGAAAAAAAAAATTCTAAGTACTCGTTTCATTCCAGGAGACGAAGTACAAGAAATAAAGGGAAATTATGAGTAATCATGCTTTTTGCACATCTATGCCATTAAATCCTTGATTAGATAACTAAGGATATTTTCAATCTCATACCCATTATGTTCTGATTTCTTCAACATGCATAACATAAGTTTTCCAAAACAACCTCCATGATTTCAAAAACATCGACTACATTTCAAAAATAACCTTCATGACTTCAAAATGTTATTAATACAGTATATATCAAATGCATGACTTCAAAAGCATCATTCATGTTTTCAAAAACCTTATACATAATTTCAAAATTTATCTCGCATTATTTTAAAACATTTTTGTAAATATATCTACCTAATACACCTACTTAATGATTTCAAAAGTATTATATATAAGGTTTCAAAAACGTTAAACACATTTTTTTTCTTTCTTAAAAGAACCCCATGTATAGTTTTCAAAAATATTTTCCTCATACATTGACTTAACCTTCAAATTCTGCTTCATATGTCGCCTTGACATATCCAGCATCTCAACTTCATAAGCATTTTTTTTATTTCATATTTTGACTTAAGCACGTCCAGTGCAAGATTTCAAAACATCTTCAACTTCTAAAATCCATATGGGATTTTTATCTCTACAATTAGACCTTTGTGGATTATTATCATACAAATCAGAGTCCTTAATTGGATTCCTTGTGTATCTGAATTCGAACATTTCGGTTCATTATAATCGAAATCGAATTTTTCTTTTAAAAATCTTTCTATCTTTATAGTTAGATTCTTGATAATGTTTAAAGTACCAAATGCAATCCACGTAATGGATTGCTAGTGTGCTTTAAATACATGTACGCTATCAACAAAACAAATTAACAAATAAACAATCTTTGTGGTTATACGACTATGTGTTTATGCATCTTGTGTTTTCTTTTATGCATTTTGTGTTTTTGTATACTCTGGATATTCGTTATCCAAATCCTCATAGAATCTTTCATATCTTCATATGAGGGGTTCGTAGTAGGATATTCAAAAAGGTACTACCTTAAATCCTTAATGGGCTTCTATGTAATAGTTAAGACCCTTGGATTATATAGTACTACTCCATGATTCATAAGAGACCCTTTAGTGGTCTAGTTAAAAAGATTGATTCACAATTTGGTTAAAGAACGACATCTAGTGATGTAGCTGAACAGACTCCTTGATAGTCTATTTAGATCATTTATTGATTTAATTAAAAGGACTCTATGGCGGTCTAGTCACACTCATCACAGAATTGTTCATTTGGTTGTACCCTACACATTATAAAATAGACTGTGTGAACTGTGCAAGGAATTGTCTAATTATGGACGCATACATAATTATGAAATTTAGTGCACAGAAACCCAGTAAGATTTATTATGTGTAAGAACCGATAGCGACAACAATAACAAAATGAGAACGATGTAATGGAGGTACGGTGGACGCACCAATGGCGCTTCATATACTTGTATATAAGTGTCCCTCTTACATTGCAAGCATAATCTTATTAAGGTTACTAGAAGTTCAGAACCCTAACCAATGTTGTTCGATCTTTTCAACTTCATGTTTTAAACTCTCACAAGTTTCCTTTAAATAAAAAATTTCGGGACGAAATTTCCTAAAGTAGGGGAGACTGTGACACCTGGGTCACTGCGACCATCAAACAAATTCCAAGCCTATGAAATATTGTATTTCATACTTGGGATCGGTATAAATATGTGTATCTTTTGCACATATCAATTCTTGTTCGATTTCAAGCTTTAAATCGCTTTCTGGAAGGTTATACGGGCACTGATGCGTAAATATAACCCGTTTAATGCAACGAACACTCTGGAATAGTGAAATAGGCTTAACATACCTTAAATAACCTTTACATAACTTAGAAATAAGTTTTGAAGGCTTTGGTATGGCGAAATCAAGTTAAATCGCTTACAGGGACTAAAGTTGACAAACTGCGAAAGTATGCCAATTTGAACTGTAACAGACATTCTGGAACATGACCATAAGTTAAACACACCTTAAATATCCTTTATATAGCTTAGAAATAGGCTTTGAGGGGTTAGGTGTGCTAAAATAAACTTTTGGCTCATTCAGGGACTAAAAGTGTCAAAAAGTGCATAAGTTTGCACTTTCGCGCATAACTTACGTTCTGAATACATCCGGACATCCAAGAATTTATGTAAGCACTAAAATATTTTATTTTAGTGTTTGGCATGAGAAAAATCCATTCGTCACGCAATTTGGATCGTTTTTCGCGCTTATGCGCATTCCGTCGTAATTAAGCGAACATCGCGATCGTACGGCCAAACGAACCGACACCCGAGATATTTTTGAACACATTTTAAGTTCCCTATACTTTAACTTCATTTTAGAGCTTTTAAATGGGGTTAACGGGCCTTAAACGCGTCGAAAATGGCCTTATTTCACAACAGGGACCAAGATCAAAGCACGGTTTCCAAGAAACGATCTTAACGGTAACTGAAAACTATAAATACCCCCCCCCCCATGCCATTGCAAAACCCACAAGAATTTTGATTTGAGAAGCTTTAAGTTGAAACCTTTGTTTCATACCTGAGCTACTTGGATCGAGATTAGCATTCGGGGACCGTTTGTAAGTATTCCTTCGTTCTTTTATTGCTTTTCGAGTCCGAAAGTTAAACTTTGTTTGACTTTCTGCATTGACCAGTTTATGGTCAATGCGAAGTTCGTTTGAACTTCGC
>JARYGA010029016.1:0-39210 GCA_030545235.1 Helianthus tuberosus | reverse complement strand
TTTTATTTTTTCATAACACATAAAACTCAACAATATATACAAGAACATCAACACTACATACTCAAACTCCTAAACCGGGTCGTCTCAATAGGTAAAATTTTGTAGGAAGTAGGTTTGGGTCACAACCGAATGGTATAAGGCTCAAACATGGCTTTTTAAAGACCAAACCCCCACCCCTCACAATACCAAGCTCATATATGTAACGTATGAGGTCCAACCCCCAATTCCTACACTCTCACACATCTAGACGAGGCTACCTAAAAGTCCCCTATCATTTTCACAAGCATGCTTGTCACGGCCCTCGGCCCCGGTTTGACCCGGTCCAGAGCCGCAAGACAGGAAAGCCCGTGGTATCTAATTAGGTGACAGCGGAAGTCTTTTTAAACAGGATCGATTATTATTAAAACTGCTCATTTATATATAATATAGGGATAAATCCCATAATTTACAATAAAGTGATTTCACTGGGAAATCTTTATTTCTTAAAACATGTTTCTTTATTTTATACTGAGCCACTTCCTTGAGCTTGTAGTGCTTTATGGCACTTTTCCTAGATCATAACAGATCACCTGAAACATGTTTGAAAAAGGTTTTGTCAGCGGGAAATACTGAGTGAATCATTCTATTTTGCATAATGATGCATAGTTATTAATTACAGCATAAGAGCGATTACAATGGCTTCTATCTTATCTTTATCTGGCTCTATGTCACAATGGTGACATGTCACAATGGTGACGATGGTCATACCACTATTAGATCAATGAACCTAAATAGTGACGATTATCCATGTAGGTCAATGAACCTAACAGTGATTATCCCGAGTAGGTCAATGAACCTAACTGGGAGAAAATTAGTAATGTGCACAATACCCCACTAACCAGTAATTCAAGATATCCACGACTTAGTCCCTGTAATTATAACCTTGAAAATAATTTGAGGTATTGTAAAATAGTTTGATAAAAAGAGAATGACTCGCATTGTAGATTTAACGAGCAGAGTATAAGCCTACTGATTAGCCTTGATTATCCTAATTTAAATAACAATACACACACAAACAGGTTAGTAACTAATACAGCAGTTACGACAATTCATGAGATTAAACCCTCACAACGATTTACTAGTGCAATACTTAACAATTCAGCGGATTCACAACGAATGACAGAGTATAGTCCGATTTCGAACAGCACTCAAACATTCAAGTCGAAATCACGATGAATAACAAAGTATAAACTCAATTTGAGCGGCACTTAAACAATCGTTGGATAGTTATAATCGATCGGACGTTGAATCGTAATAGCGATCGAGTTATTACCCTGATTGCGGCGTCAATTTAGTGATTGTGTGTGTTAATTGTAGTAATCGGACCAAAACTCAGAGAATATAACGAATTTTCTCGTCGCTCAAACTCCAGAAACTAAGTGCCAATGTCTGCTATTTATAGTGAAATTTTGGCAAGGCTTACGGACCGTAACAAATATTTCTTTACGGTCCGTAAGGGACACTAAATTCTTATGGGGTAGCCACGTCTGGGACTAGCCTAGCTGACTTGACAGATTTCATTAATTCGATTTTGACAGCACTCAATTTAGATAATCGTTAACTAGGAAATACCCCCCTGAGTTTTAGGGGCCCTGATCCTGATTCTGATTGTTCTGAAAATTTTAGGGTTTGCGCATAATCACTTGGGTTTCTCAATTAGGGTTTCCTATTGGTCAAATTAATTTAATAAATATGACTTTTTGATGAGAGTTGTTACATTCTCCCCACCTTAATAAAAATCTCGTCCTCGAGATTTACTGAAATAAATGAGGATACCTTTGCTTCTTTTCTAATTCCAGTTCTCAAGTGTATTCAGGTCCTTGTTTTGAATTCCACTTGACTTGAATTTAACACTAATCGTTTGTGTTTTGAGAAATTTTATCTTTCTATCTTCTATCTGAAGAGGTTTCTCAACAAATTTTAACTTTTCGTTTACCTCTATATCTTGAAGAGGTACTATCAAAGATTCGTCTGATAAACATTTCTTGAGATTGGATACATCATATACTCCAACTAACTCTCCTGGTAGTTGTAACCTATAAGCAACTGGTCCTATATGTTGGATTACTGGAAATGATCCTACGTACCTTGGACTTAGCTTTCCTTTCTTACTCCTTTCCAAGGAGATACTTTCAATTACATTTTGTCTCCAACTCAAACTCCAACGGCTTTCCTCTATTATCTGTATAATTCTTCTGGTGGTCTCTAGCCGTCTTCAGCCTTTCCTTAGTGATGCTGAATATCATAATCGTATTTACTTTGCCTCATGTTTAATTCTTTTTGCCCAAAAATATATCTTAAATTCTTATGATCCGTATAGACAGTAAACTTACTTCCATACAGATAATGTCTCCAAATCTTAAGGGCAAAAATTATAACTCCTAATTCTAAGTCATGAGTGGTATAGTTTTCTTCGTACCTTTTCAATTGCCTTGATGCATATGCAATTACCTTTTTGCATTGTATTAACATACTTCCAAATCCTAGCTTTGAAACATCACCATATACTTTAAAATCTTCTGTTCCTTCTGGTAAGGCTAGGATTGGGGCATTTGGTTAATTTCTGCTTTAAGATCCTAAAGACTTCTTCTTGTTTAGGTTCCCATTCAAACTTAACTGTTTTACAAATTAGTTTAGTTAATGGTATAGCTATCTTAGAAAAATTCTTAATAAACCGTCTATAGTATCCGGCTAAACCTATAAAACTCCTAATTTCCATTGCGGATTGAGTAAACTTCCATTTGGTAATTGCTGCTATCTTAGCAGGATCTACGTGAATACCTTCATGATTCACCATATGTCCTAAGAATTGCATTTCTTGTAACCAAAATTCACACTTCGAGAATTTGGCGTACAGTTTTTCTTTTCTTAACAAAGTTAAGAGTGCATGCAAGTGCTGACAATGTTCTTCCTGACTTTTGGAATAAATAAGTATATCATTTATGAAGATAATTACAAATTTATCCAAATACGGTTTACAGATCCTATTCATCATGTCCATGAATGCTGTAGGTGCATTCGTTAACCCAAAGGGCATGACTGTAAACTCATAATGACCATACCTAGTTCTGAAAGCAGTTTTAGGTATGTCTTTCTCTTGTACTTTCAATTGATGTTATCCGGAACATAAGTTGATCTTAGAAAACTATCTATCTTCCTGGAATTGATCGAAATCATCATTTCTAGGTAATGGTATCGATTCTTAATTATAACCTTATTCAATTCCCTATAATCAGTACACATTCTTATCGAACTATCCTTTTTCTTAACAACCAATATTGTGCTAACTGATAAGGTGCCTTAGCTATTGGTGTAGTTTCAGGAATTATATGAATCCTAAATTCTATTTCCCTATCTGATGGTAATTCAGGTAAATCTTCTGGGAATACCTCTGGGTATTCTGAAACTACAGAAATTTCTTTAAATTCTTTAATATTGATGATTACTTGAATCATGTATACTATTCCTTGCTTCCGTTCATAATTAGCAACTTTTATTACTGATATGAACTTTAGGGTTTTACATAGCTTATCTCCTGTAATCATTATTACTTCTCCAGTGGTGCACAAATTTCTATGGAATTCTTATCATAAAGAATTTGAGCATAGTTGTTTTACTAATCAATCTATTCTTAGCACAACCTTGATTTCAACTAATTTCATAGATAATAGGGTTGCAGAAAATTTATGACTTAAAAATTCTATGTTTTGCAGAACCTTATTTATTTTAACTAAATTCCCATCTGCCGTTTCTACTGTAGAAATTTGCCTAATGCTGGTTAAAGATAAGTTAAGAGTTTGGCAAAATGAAGTAATGATAAAACTTTGGTTTGCACCAGAGTCAAATAATACTTCTGTGTAAACATTACGAACTAAGAACATACCGGCTATCACATCTGGAATCATCTCGGCTTCTTGAGTAGTCAGCTGGAAGGCTCTCGCATTCCTTTTTGCTCCTTCTGCCGGTTTAGCTTTACTGTCAGATGGTTTGTTTAGTTTTGGACAATCTGGCCTAAGATGTCCAGCTTCTCCACAGTTGTAGCAGACTGAAAATTTCTTCCTCCTGCAGTCTTCTTCTTGATGCCCCGGAATTTTGCAAAAATTGCAATATCCTTTGCATCTTCCAAAATGCTTCCTTTTGCAAAAATTGCAAAAGGGACTAGTAGAAGATTGCCCATTCCCTCCTTTCTTGAAATTGTTATGGTTACCCGAACGGAATTCTTGGGTAATCTTTTGGGCTACTTCCTTCCTTCTATTTTCTTCTCTTGTCCGTACTAGTTCGTCAGTCAGAGTATTGGCTAATTCCACCGCATCATCAATCGTGCGAGGTTTTGCAGCCTTGACGATATTACGGATTTCGCCAATCAATCCCCAAATATAACGAGAAATAAGTACCGGCTCTAGCGAAGCCAGGGTTGGTACCACTCGAGCATATTCGAAGAATGTCGTAGTATACCCTCGACAATCTACATCTACCATCCTATGGGTTAGAAACTTATTTGTCATTTGTTCCTTTTCATACTCGGGACAGAATTTTCTTTCTACAAAGCTCTTAAATTCTTCCCAGTTCATAGCATATGCCATCCTTCTTCCTTTTGCTTGTAACACCGTATTCCACCATTCTAGCGCTACTTATTTGAAAAGATTTGACGCGTACATGACCTGATCATCCTGAGCACATTTACTTATGGCAATTACTGCCTCGGTTTTCTCTAACCAACGCAGTGCCACAGTCGCTCCTTCATTGCCTGCAAACTCAGTGGGTTTACAAGCAAGAAATTCTTTGTAAGTGCAACCAGGCGTTGCAGTTTTCCTTTTCTTAGGAAGAGGAGCTTGCCGTGGTTCATTATCATGATTAACATGATTATTGCCTCCGTTTACGCTATTACTGAAGTTATCTTCAGAAATACGTTTACTAGGGACGATTTGTTGAGGTTCAATTGGATTTTTAACAGCAGCAATGATTGCTGGAATAGCATTGGCTATCCCTTGAGCAACTATTTCTGGAATAGCGTTAGCTATCCCTTGAGCAACGATATTTTCTATATCTTTCCTAGTCACATATTGGTCCCCCGGTTGTTGCTCAGATTGATTAACCTCATTAAGTGGTTCATTATTAGCGTTTTCCATCTGATATCTAATTTATAGATAAATAATTAGTATAAAGGAAATAATCCTATGTCACAATTTAATTGCACATACTTACGTAAACGAATATACAAACAAAATTGTAACTTTCTAAAATTTTCCTTATATCATGCTTCTATATACACCTGTTTTATTATTTATTTTACACATACTGATTTTACTATTACTATTACACAACCATAGTTTCATAAATCCCCTATCCTTTGTCAGATGATATTCTAATAACGGCGTTCCTTCTCATCGTATTTCCAGGAGATCTGTCCCAAAATCTCTTGGATCCTATTCCCAGTATCCATTAGTTCTTCGCCAAAGTGGCGGAGTTCAACCATATTCTCGTTACTCATTGGTGAATTTGGTAAAGGTTCTGAATTGAACTTAGGAAAAAGCTTATAGGGATGGTTTTGTAACAGTATTTCATTATTCATCCATTCGTCTATTTGCGAGTGGATTGAAGGGTTTGGAATAGCTGGTTCTAAATTCATTGGTAGTTGTGTTTCAAGAGAATGAATAAAATCATTTTCATTAATAGGCTCAATAGTATCATCGTTTGCTATTATAAAATCTAGTTCTTCTTGAGATGGTAACCCCTCAATTTGACTAGAGTTTTCCCCAATTTCCATTTTCTTAGGCTTAGGTTTCTCGAAAGGTAAAGCATTGAATTCTATAGGTTCTTCTATGTCTGGTATATACCTATTGAAATCTCTGGAAACCTCTATTCTTACTGGATAGAGATTTAAATTCTGAAGGGCGTCAGACAAGTTACTCATGCTGTTTAGCAAAATACACACAATTACTAAATTAGAAATCATAACAAAATTTTATAGAAAAACTTTTAAATGTTATTTCATGCTGGTTAACTACCCAAAATAACAGAAAATTTAAAACACACTAAGGTTTACTTATTTATTTACTGGGTAAGATTTCTAAAACTTGGAGTCAGATTATTTTAAGGATTTGTATTTATTGCTATGGTGGCTAGCATATAGAGATCTACCCATACTGTACACAATTAGTCAGATAATAAAACATGTTTTCACAGAATGGCAATTAAATTTCCTAAGTATCTCTCAATTACTTTAATAGGCTAAAATCAATAGTAAGCTTAAATCAGTGGCTCTGATACCACCTTTTCCTGTCACGGCCCTCGGCCCCGGTTTGACCCGGTCCAGAGCCGCGAGGCAGGAAAGCCCGTGGTATCTAATTAGGTGACAGCGGAAGTCTTTTTAAACAGGATCGATTATTATTAAAACTGCTCATTTATATATAATATAGGGATAAATCCCATAATTTACAATAAAGTGATTTCACTGGGAAATCTTTATTTCTTAAAACATGTTTCTTTATTTTATACTGAGCCACTTCCTTGAGCTTGTAGTGCTTTATGGCACTTTTCCTAGATCATAACAGATCACCTGAAACATGTTTGAAAAAGGTTTTGTCAGCGGGAAATACTGAGTGAATCATTCTATTTTGCATAATGATGCATAGTTATTAATTACAGCATAAGAGCGATTACAATGGCTTCTATCTTATCTTTATCTGGCTCTATGTCACAATGGTGACATGTCACAATGGTGACGATGGTCATACCACTATTAGATCAATGAACCTAAATAGTGACGATTATCCCTATAGGTCAATGAACCTAACAGTGATTATCCCGAGTAGGTCAATGAACCTAACTGGGAGAAAATTAGTAATGTGCACAATACCCCACTAACCAGTAATTCAAGATATCCACGACTTAGTCCCTGTAATTATAACCTTGAAAATAATTTGAGGTATTGTAAAATAGTTTGATAAAAAGAGAATGACTCACATTGTAGATTTAACGAGCAGAGTATAAGCCTACTGATTAGCCTTGATTATCCTAATTTAAATAACAATACACACACAAACAGGTTAGTAACTAATACAGCAGTTACGACAATTCACGAGATTAAACCCTCACAACGATTTACTAGTGCAATACTTAACAATTCAGCGGATTCACAACGAATGACAGAGTATACTCCGATTTCGAACAACACTCAAACATTCAAGTCGAAATCACGATGAATAACAAAGTATAAACTCAATTTGAGCGGCACTTAAACAATCGTTGGATAGTTATAATCGATCGGAAGTTGAATCGTAATAGCGATCGAGTTATTACCCTGATTGCGGCGTCAATTTAGTGATTGTGTTTGTTAATTGTAGTAATCGGACCAAAACTCAGAGAATATAACGAATTTTCTCGTCGCTCAAACTCCAGAAACTAAGTGCCAATGTCTGCTATTTATAGTGAAATTTTGGCAAGGCTTACGGACCGTAACAAATATTTCTTTACGATCCGTAAAGGACACTAAATTCTTATAAGGTAGCCACGTCTGGGACTAGCCTAGCTGACTTGACAGATTTCATTAATTCGATTTTGACAGCACTCAATTTAGATAATCGTTAACTAGGAAATACCCCCCCTGAGTTTTAGGGGCCCTGATCCTGATTCTGATTGTTCTGAAAATTTTAGGGTTTGCGCAGAATCACTTGGGTTTCTCAATTAGGGTTTCCTATTGGTCAAATTAATTTAATAAATATGACTTTTTGATGAGAGTTGTTACAATGCTAATCCTAGGCCTCAACAAGAATTTGTACACAAGTTCTATTAACACAATACACACACCGCCACTCAAAACACGGAAAGCATCTTTAATAATCATATGTGGCTCAAAAACTCACCAAGAAAAGACTAGGAATGGGTGTCGGTGTGTCAAGTGGCACATTATCGAGTTTCCAAGTTTCAGCACTTTTCGCTTGGATCTACAAAAAATTTAAAATTCTCAAAAATTTCCCCCCATCCCCACACTTGGGATACATTGTCCCAATGTATGGTTTTGAGGGAAAGATTGCTTTAACCAAAAACATCAACAATTGCTTATACTCTCAAACCCCAAATTTCTTTTTGGTATTTTTCATTTTATATTTTTTCTTATATTCTTAAAAACATCAACACCACCAACTAGCACAACCTAACTCAACACAAAACATTAAACTAATACACCCCCAAACCTCCCAACCATAAACAAAAGCAAACAGCTAACTACCAATATTTCAAAGCTAAAGAACACAACAAGACTAAGGAAAGAGTACATTGACCTGGTGAAGTTTGCCACAACAGATGTTGTAGATAATCCGACTTCCTATCACCACCTTCACCCAAATATCCGTACATCTTCCCCACTCTTGAATGTCGCCATGGCCCTGAAACATAGAAAGATAAAAACAGCAAGATCAATATAAAACCCCGGGTTGCCTCCCGAGCAGCGCTAAGTTTCAAGTCTTCAGCCAGACCAAGCCACCCCCATTTATGGTGGCTCCAAGAATCGGTTTCTGCCACTTCCATCACTACATCGTGTCATTTCGTAAAATGCATCCGTCCCGCTTCAATTCGGTGGGTAATCAAATACACTCCTACTTGATCCCGTATGCATGTCTTCACGATTCGGTGTGTGATTTATTTTCATTCTTTGACACACATTTTTTATACAATCACTAGACTCACCACCCTTCCCCTCAATGGACTCATAACTAATCACTCTAGTTTGAACATCAAAGGACAACTTACGGTTATTTTCGGTCATGGTAATAATCCTGTCTCTACAATTGATTTGAGCATTTGCTGTGTATAGAAACGGTCGACCTAAAATTACCCTTTGTTGTGCTGCCATTTTGGTAGAAGCATAATCTAGAACTAGAAAATCCACCGGGTATTCGAATTCTCGCAACCGCATCATAACATTCTTAACCATTCCCCGTGGACGCCTCCAACTCTCATCCGCCAAGCTCACCATGGTGTTTACATCTTCAAGCGGACCGAAATCGTACATGTCATATAGCTCACCCGGTAACACACTCATGCTCACCCCATAATCCAACAATGCATGAGGAATTTTTAGTTTCCCCACTCGGATAGGCACGATTGGTGCTCCACACTCTTTATCATTCTCGATTTCGGCATCTTTTTCCAAACCTGCATTCACTTGATTAGAAGAAGTAAGCAATGTTTCATTAAATTTTGTGCTAGGAACGGTGCTTACCACATTGATATTAACACTTTTAATGTTTTTGGGATTTATCACCGTGTCACTTGGTAGCTGGCCTTTTGATTTCTTCAATATCGCCACTTCACTTGCAAGTTGACCCATTTGGGTGGTCAAAGTTTGAATCGCTTTATCACGGGCCTCATCCTTTTGCATCCGAACCTCATCACGTTGATTCATTCGTTGCATTTCAACTTGCATCGCCTTCAACATCTCCATTACTTCGTTTCCACCCGAAGAACTTTGACCCGTTTGATATTGCCTTTGAAATCCTTGGTTTCCTTGGAAATTCGGGTTAGCTTGATTTGAAGGGTTCCCATATCGGAAATTTGGATGGTTCCTCAATCCGGGGTGGTAAGTGTTAGAATTCATGTTATAGTTTCTACCACCCCCTCCTTGACCTTGCACCGCATGAACTTCTTCATATTGCCCTTCTATCACTCCTTGGCAATTTTCAGCCGCATGACCTATTTCATTGCAAATAGCACAAACATCATAAATTTGATTAGAGGTTTGAACATTACCATCGTCAACCGCATGCACTTGTGTTCGGGTAACGACCGGTCGTGCTCTCCTAGATGCTTGAGCTTTCCTCTTTGATGTAATTGCCATTTGCTCCAAAGACTCCCAATCGTCTTGCTTATAGTTCGTACCAAAAGTGCCAACGGTAATAGAGTCACGAGCGTCTTCGGCACTCAACCCCTCGTGGAAAGCATTCATTAATTCCCAAAGTTCAATTCCATGGTGAGGGCAATTCTTGATCATCATATTGAAACGCTCAAAGGCCTCATGGAACATCTCACCTTGTTGTTGTTGAAAACTCCTCAACCCCTTCCTAGCATCATTGGTCTTTTGGGCGGTGTAAAACTCATCTAGGAAAATTTGTTGCATTTCCGCCCAAGTGTAAATGGATGCCGAAGGCAAAGTGTAGAACCACTTCTTTGCCTTATCCTCCAAAGAAAACTGAAACAAAACTAACTTGACATCGTCGGCCGAAAAACCTTGACTCCCAAGAGTATTGCAAATTGAGTCATAGGCCTCCAAATGGAAGTAAGGTTCCTCCGTTGCTAAACCCTTGTATTTCGGCAAACTTTGTATTGAATTAGTCCTTACTTCAAAAGTTCTTCCTTGGTTGTTGTGAGGAATAACCACCGGTGAAGGATTATGAGTAATCACTGGCCTAAAATGCGCTTCAATTCCCCTCTCATGTTCCCTAAGATGCCTTCTTGGTACACCCAACTGACCCCTCGGACGAATAGGACCCGTTGGTCTTGGTATATGCCCTTGTGGTGCGAATGGTTGTTGAAATTGTTGTTGTGGCATCGGTGGGTGTTGAATTGGTCTTTGGAATTGAGGTTGTACATTTTGTGGGCGAACTTGTTGCAATGGTGTAGGGCGTTGCACTTGTAGCCCTTGTGGTCTTGGCCGAATATGTTGTGGTATGAATTGTTGTTGTTGTGGCATTCCACCGACACTTGCCATCCCTTGAGATTGGCTTTGCACATAACCGAACTCTCCTTGATCACCATAACCCCCATAAGCATACCCGTCTTCATCATAGCCCTCAAAATCTTCGTATCCTTCCTCATATCCATCTCCCCCTATACCCGAAGTTTGCCCAAATGGAAGGGTCGAGTATTGAAACCCGATTGGTTCGATGGTCTAAATGTAGAAGTTGCATGAACAACAGTTGAACCTTGGGGTAATGTATATGTTGAGGATGATTGACCTGAAACTGGGAAGAAATGAGTGAGTGGTGGAATCGTAGTTGAAGGGTTAAAGGAAAGTGAAGGTTCTTCTTGAGTGGTAATGGGTTGGGTGATGTTGGTTGGTGTAACATTGTGAGGTTGAGTAGGATTGGTAGTGGTGTTTGGAATAGTAGTGTTTGGTGAAGGTTGAGTGGATGATGGTATGAATGGTGGTATAAGTTCACCCGTAGTGGGTGGTGGTGGTGGATCCATGTATTGAATTGGTGTTATTGGGTGTTGTTGGTGAACCGCTTATTCTGTTTTCTCTTATCAAAATTCTGTTTCCTCTTAATGTCCGCTCAATTTCTGGATCAAACGCCAATGGTGATAGCTTGTGAGAGCTCCTAGTACGCATGCACCTGTAAATACCTGCACACTAACACACCCCGCGTAAACCAGAAAAATAACAAACTTAAGAAAAGCAAAAATAACACATGTTGCACACTACTCCCCGGCAACGGCGCCAAAATTTGACGTGAGGTCGAAGTCTCAATCAAATTTAATCCAATTACTACTAAATAGATAGTGGCAAGTGGGTATCGAACACAGGGAGTTTGTGGAATATTTGTTATTTGGAAGATTATATCTAACTTGACTAAATTAATCTAATTGCAAGAAAAGTAAAATTCAAGAGTTTATGTGAGTGAATTGGTTTTAGACTAAATTAAACTAATTATAATGCAAAAGACAAGTTTTGGTTGTAAAAAAATTGTAAACAAATGATCATCTTCAGTTTCCGGTTTTGCTTTGACATTTATGCTAACATTCAACTAGAAAGAACTACATAGACATAGTTCTTGTATGATCAATTGCAGTGATGAAAGGGAACTAAGTACTCAGATTCCTAGAACATGAGGTTGTTACCCGATGATCAATCAACCCTTACCCAAGCCTAACTATACCCATGATATCTCGATTGCCAACGGCACCAAGAACGTATGGTTTCTAATTAGTTTAAGATAAGAATCAATACTTTACTAACAATCAATCATGCACCATAACAAACAATTCAAATAAGAAAGAGATTGTTATTCTAGAAATAGAGAATTAAAGCATAAATTCTTACAAAACCTTCCACCAAAGATGAGCACAAAGTATTTAGCCACTCATGGCTTGAACAAACATCATGACAAAAGTTTTAATGTTCAACAAGATCACAAACAACAAAAACTAGATAAAAGATAGAAAAAATATAATGTTCTTCATGCCCCCAAGTGTCTAATATACTCCCATTTTCATTCCCTAGCAAGTAGTAACCGAAACTAGCATGATTGGTCATAAAAACCCTCATCAAAAGTGATTTTAATGCATAAGTTACACAATGGGATCAGTCGGTGCCGTAACCTACGGCCCCCAGCCGTAGGTTACGGCGGTCAGCAACTCCAAGGTCAACATAAGGCGCCGTAACCTACGGCTGGGGACCATAGGTTACGGCTCTGAATGGCTCTTTATGGCAAGCCTCTCCTGTTTTACGGTAGAACTTTTTGATGCCAAGGTTGGGGCCGTAACCTACGGCCCTCAGCCGTAGGTTACGGCGCTGAGTGTACTTGTCTTCTTATTTCTTCACCACAGCTTGATTTCTTCACCTCTTAACAATGCCATCTTCCCACATCTATTCAAGCATCATAAGTCTCGCATCTTAAGCACTTTAGCACCTACATAATCAAACATAGAGTGGTTACCAAGTCCAAGCAATTAACTGAATAAAGCATGAAATGTGCGTACATTTAGACCTTTTAAGGGTTGTCCTACGGACCACCCGTCAGTGTGTACGCAGGAGGAAACCAGCAACTAAGAAAATTCCCAAAATAGAGAATCCTATGGATAAAGGAAAGGGATCGAAATTGGGAAAGCAGGAATAGAAATTGGGGAAAGTTCTAGGCAAGCAGGAATAGAAATTGGGGAAAGTTCTAGGCAAGCCGAGGAATTGCCATTGCAGGAGGAATTAGATCGCATACTTGCAAACTGTGATATCCTTAGGCCTATCAATAACGACCTCTTTCCTTATCCTGCCGAAACTCAACTTCCAATAAACTTAGAACCGGCTATTCCAGACCCTCTAATCCACACCCAACCTCTAGGAGAAATGGACGAATGGTGGACCAACGACTAGCAATTTCAGAACCTCCTAAATAACCCTTATACCTTTTTTCCCTCAGTTCGACCCAGAACCTGTACCAAACCCACCAATGAGCAATGAAAACTTAGTTGAACTCCGCTATTTTGGCGAGGAACTAGTAAATGCAGGGAATAGGATTCGGGAGGTAGGATAACAGATCTCCTGGAAGTACGACGAGAGGGAACGTCGCTTCTAAGGTGCCAGCAGATGAGGATGGAGTAAGGGAGTAGCTGTGATTGTATAATAATAATAATAGTAGTAAAAATATAAATTCTGTAAAATAACTAAAATAAAACTTTTGTAAAATAATAGTGTGTACGGATGCATAATATAATATATATAAAAATGGAAGTCGAGAAATCGACAATTTTGGCTATATATGTGTTGTTAAATTATGTGATTGTTTTGCATATAGCTATTATTTATTTTATGCTAATAATTTATATATATATTAATCATCAGATGGAACATGCTAGTAATGAACCAATTAACGAAGTTAACCAATCTGAGTAACACCAGGAAGATCAATTTCTGAATAGGCAAGATATTGAGAATATCGTTGCTCAAGGAATAGCCAACGCTATTCCAGCAATCCTGGCGGCTGCTCGAAACCCAGTTGAACCTCAACAAATTATTCCTAGTAAACGCACTCATGAAGATAACTTCAGTAATAGTGTAAACGGAGGCGGCAACAACAACAATAACAATAATGATAATGATAATGTACTGCAAGCCCCAACTCTCAAAAGAATGATAGCTGCAACACCTGGTTGCACTTATAAGGAATTTCTTGCCTGTAAACCAGCTGAATTTGCAGGCAATGAAGGGGAGACTGCGGCGCTGCGTTGGTTGGAGAAAACCGAAGCAGTCATTATGATAAGTAAATGTGTCGAGGAAGACAAGGTCATGTATGCGTCACATCTTTTTAAAGAAGGGGCATTAGAATGGTGGAATACGGTACTTCAAGCCAAAGGAAGAAATATGGCCTATGCCATGAGTTGGGAAGAATTCCAGCAGCTAGTGGAAAGAAAATTCTGCCCTGAATACGAAAAGGAACAAATGACAAATAAATTCCTGAACCACCGGATGGTGAATGTAGACTGTCGAGGGTATACTTCGACATTCTTCGAGTATGCGAGAGTGGTACCAACCTTGGCTTCACCAGAACCGGTACTTATTTCCCGCTACATCTGGGGTTTAATTGGCGAAATCCGTGATATCGTTAAAGCTGTGAGACCTCGCACTATTGACGATGCTGTGGAATTAGCTAACACCCTAACTGACGGACTGATACGTACAAGAGAAGAAACCCGGAAAAAGGAAGTAGCCCAAAAGATTACCCAAGGATTCCGTATGGGTAATCGTAGTAATTTCAAGAGAAAGGGAACCGGACAATCTTCCACTGTTCCATTTTGTAATACATGCAAAAGGAAGCATTTTGGAAGATGCAAAGGATATTGCAATTTCTGCAAAATCCCGGGGCACCAAGAAGAAGATTGCAGAAAGAAGAAAGCATCAGTCTACTACAACTGTGGAGAAGCTGGACACTTTAGGCCAGACTGCCCAAAACTGGTCTAACCAGTCGATAACAAAGCTAAACCTGCAGAAGGAACTACCAAGAGAAACGCAAGAGCCTTCCAGTTGACTACTCAGGAAGCAGAACTAATTCCTGACGTAATAGCTGGTACGTTCCTAGTTCACGACGTTTATGCAAAAGTATTATTTGACTCTGGTGCAAACCAAAGTTTTATAAATACTTTATTCTGCCAAGCTCTTAACCTACCCTTAACCAACCTTAGGCAGATTTTTACAGTTGAAATGGCAGATGGGAATTCGGTTAACATAGATAAGGTTTTGCAAGAAGGAAAGGTAGAACTTCTAGGCCATAAATTTTCTGCCAACCTGTTACCTATGAATTTAGCCGGATTCGATGTAGTGTTAGGAATGGATTGGTTAGTAGCCAACCATGCTCGAATTATTTGTGATAAGAATTCCATAGAAATTCATACATCCAGAGGAGAATTAGTGGTGATTACAGGAGATAAGCCACGAAAGCCACTGAAATTCATTTCAGTAATGAAGTTGGCTAGTTATTCAAGAAAACAAGAAATGGTGTATATGATTTCAGTAATCATTAACACGAAAGGTAAGGAACTAAAAGAAATTCCGGTAGTATCAGAATATCTGGATGTTTTTCCGGAAGAACTACCTAGATTACCACCTGATAGGCAAGTAGAATTTAAAATTCATCTAATTCCTGGAACTACACCGATAGCCAAGGCACCTTATCGGTTAGCACCCATCGAAATGCTAGAATTGAAAAAGCAATTAGATGAATTATTAAGCAAAGGATTCATACAACCTAGTTCATCCCCATGGGGAGCTCCAGTATTGTTTGTAACGAAAAAGGATGGTTCGATGCGAATGTGTATCAATTATAGGGAATTGAATAAGGTTACAATTAAGAACCGATACCCATTACCTAGAATTGATGATCTTTTTGATCAATTGTAAGGATCTAGATACTTTTCTAAGATAGACTTACGCTCCGGATACCATCAATTGAAGGTACAAGAAGAAGACATACCTAAAACTGCTTTCAGAACTAGGTATGGACATTACGAGTTTACATTCATGCCCTTCGGACTAACGAATGCACCTGTAGCATTCATGGACATGATGAATAGGATCTGTAAACCGTATTTGGATAAATTTGTAATTGTCTTCATCGAAGATATACTTATTTATTCCAAAAGCCAGGATGAGCACTGTCAGCATCTACATGCACTCTTAACCTTGTTAAGAAAAGAAAAGCTTTACGCCAAATTCTCGAAGTGTGTATTTTGGCTACAAGAGGTGCAATTTTTAGGTCACATGGTGAATCATGAAGGTATTCACGTAGATCCCTCCAAGATAGAAGCAATCACCAAGTGGAAGGTTCTGCAATCAGCTATGGAAATTAGAAGCTTTTTAGGGTTAGCTGGATACTAGACGATTCATTAAGGATTTTTCTAAGATAGCTGTACCATTAACTAAGCTAACCTGTAAATCAGTTAAGTTTGAATGGGGACCTAAGCAAGAAGAGGCCTTTAGGATTTTGAAACAAAGGTTAACAAACACCCCAATCCTAGCCTTGCCAGAAGGAACAGAAGATTTTGAAGTTTATTGTGATGCTTCAAAGCTAGGATTAGGATGTGTACTAATGAAACGCAAAAAGGTAATTGCATATGCCTCAAGGCAATTGAAAAAGCACGAAGAAAACTATACGACTCACGACTTAGAGTTAGGAGCCATAATTTTTGCCCTTAAAATTTGGAGATACTATCTGTATGGGAGTAAGTTTACTGTCTATACGGATCATAAGAGCTTAAGGTACATATTTGGGCAAAAAGAATTAAACATGAGGCAAAGAAGATGGATGGAAATTTTAAGTGATTACGACTGTGATATTCAATATCACGAAGGAAAGGCAAACGTAGTTGCAGATGCCTTAAGTCGTAAGTATCATGAAAAGCAAAAACGAGTTCGTGCTCTGAGATTAAATCTACAATTAGATTTAATGGAACAATTGAAGAATGGTCAAGAAACATCAATCAAGGATGATGCTGAAGGGATGAAAGGAAGAATAAAGGAATTAGAACAAGGATCTGATGGAATTTGGAGATTCCATAAGAAAAGGATTTGGGTACCTAAGCAAGGAGAATTAAGAAATAATATTTTAGAAGAAGCCCATAAATCTAGGTATACCATGCATCCTGGTAACAATAAGATGTACCAAGATTTAAGGAATAATTTTTGGTGGATAGGAATAAAAAAGGACATAGCTAGATATGTTTCTAAGTGTCTTACTTGTTCACAAGTTAAGGCAGAACACCAGAAACCCTCAGGTCTACTTCAACAATTAGAAATGCCTATATGGAAATGGGAACTTATAACCATGGACTTTGTTACTAAGTTACCCAAAACCAGAAAGGGTAATGATGCGATTTGGATGATTGTAGATCGATTAACCAAATCGGCTCATTTTCTACCCATGAAGGAAACCTTTAGCATGGAAAGGATAGCAAAATTATACGTAGATGAAGTAGTATCCTTACATGGAGTTCCACTCTCCATTGTATCGGATAGGGATAGTCGTTTCACTTCCCATTTCTGGACAAGTTTCCAGGAAGTAATGGGAACCCGACTAAATCTAAGTATTGCATATCATCCTCAGACAGACGAACAAAGTGAAAGGACGATCCAAACTATGGAGGACATGCTCAGGGCATGTGTAATAGATTTTGGTGGAAATTGGGATGACCACCTACCATTAATTGAATTATCCTATAACAATAGTTATCATTCAAGCATCGAAGCTGCCCCGTTCGAAGCACTGTACAGACGTAAGTGCAGAACTCCAGTTTGTTGGGCAGAAATAGGAGAAAGTTAATTATCAGGTCCTGAAATAGTGCAAGAAACTACCGACAAGATCACTCAAATCAAGGAAAGATTAAAGACGGCTCGAGATCGCCAGAAGAGTTATGTAGATAATCGACGCAAGCCGTTAGAATTTCAACCTGGAGACAAGGTTCTCTTGAAGGTCTCTCCTTAGAAAGGAGCAGTTCGCTTTGGTAAGAAAGGGAAGCTAAGTCCGAGGTACGTAGGACCATTCTCAGTAGTCCAACGTATAGGACCAGTTGCCTATCGCTTACAACTACCAGAGGAGCTAGCTGGGGTACATGACGTATTTCATGTATCCAATCTCAAGAAATGTCTATCGGATGAATCATTAGTAGTCCCTCTTCAAGACATCCAAGTAAATGAAAAGTTGAAGTTCGTGGAGAAACCACTTTAGATAGAAGACAGAAAGATCAAGTTTCTCAAGCACAAAAGACTAGTATTGGTCAAAGTCAAATGAGATTCAAAGAGAGGACCCGAGTACACTTGGGAGCTAGAATCGGAGATGAAGCGAAAGTATCCTCACTTATTTCAGTAAATCTCGAGGACGATATTTTAAATAAGGTGGGGAGGATGTAAGGACCTTCAAAAATGTCCCAAACTGACCCGTAAGTAAAAACCCGGACCCCTAAAACTCTACTGTACATGAAAAACCAAGAAAACAAAATTTATGAGTTTCAGGCGGGCCGCGTAAGGGTTAGCTTAGCCTTACGCGGGCCGCGTCAAAATGAAGTTTAACCGGATAAGCGTCCAGATCCACGTGTCATCCACGTGGCACACCTACTCGTGACCCAGCAAGCCTACACGTAGACTAGACCCCATCGCGGGCCGCGTAAAGATCGAGCAAGGGTTCACGCGGGCCACGTGAGACCCAAATTTCTGCTATAAATAGGGCAGGCTACGAGCAGTCCACTGGTGTTGAAAACTTTTCATAAAAACGAATTCTCACTGCTAAATTTCGAATTTTAAAGATAGCAAGGCGCTGCTACGATACAGGGTATTAACTCGATCGCTGCTACGATTCAATGTCCGATCGATTTAAACTATCCAATGGATGTTTAAGTGCTGCCCACATTAGGTCCATACTTTGTCATTCGTCGTGAATTCGATGGATGTTTAAGTATTTCGCTTTGTCATTCGTCATTTCGATGGATGTTTAAGTGTTGCACTTTGTCATTCGTTGTGAGGGTTTTAATCTCGTGAGTTATCGTAAATGTTGTACTAGTTACTAACCTAGTTCGTGTGCATTAAATTAGGTTACAAGGCTAATCAGTAGGCTAAACTCTGCCCGTATAAATCTGCAATGTGAGTCGTTCTCTTTTTATCAAACAGTATTTTACAATACTCCAAGCATTTTCAAAAGTTATAATTACAGGGATTAAGTCGTGGTTATCTTGAATCACTGGCTAGTGGGGTATTGTGCACATTACTAATTTCTCACGGTTAGGTTCATTGACCTAACAGTGATAATCATCACTACTTGGGGAAGGACCCAATATTGGTATGACCATCGTCACCAGGTGACACGGCGCAAGATAAAAATAAGATAAAAGCCATTGTAATCGCTCTTATGCTGTAATTTATAACTATGTGTCATTTTATCAAATTGAGTGACTCACCAGTATTTCCCCGCTGACAAAATATTTTAAAACATGTTTCAGGCGACCTGCTGTGAATCAAGAAAAATGTGCTACGGAGCACTAACCAGCTTAAAGAGGTGGCTCAGTTAAAAGTGAATAAACATGTTTTATAAATCAGGGAATTTACTTGTGAAATTCCGCTTTTGTAAATTACGGGGTTTATCCCGAATTATGGAATAAAATAATCGGGCATTTTCAAGTTTTAGAAGATCCTGTTAAATCTTCCGCTGTCGCATCAAATAATAAATACCACGGGTTCCTGTCCCGCGGCTCCTGACCGGGTCAAACTGGGGCTGGGGCCATGACATTTGGAAAAGTGGGCAATCGAGCTGGGGGGTCACAACATTCTGTATAGGCCGCGCCCAGCCATTAAAGGTCAGGTACTAGCGGACTTCATCACAGAAGTCCCAGAGGATAAGATTAAAGATTGTGAAGTTCTTGACACTCCCATCAAAGAAACATCTGATGGATTATGGCTGCTATACACTGATGGGGCCTCAAACGAAGATGGTGTAGGAGCTGGATTGCGCCTTGTTAGCCCCGAGAAGCATGAGTTTACATACTCCATCAAGTTGGATTTCAAGAATACCAACAACGACGTTGAATATGAAGCATTCTTGGTAGGCCTGCGCCTGGCCATCAAAATGGGAGCCCAAAACTTACAAGCACATGTCGACTCTCTGCTGATCGCAAGTCAAATCAACGGGTTATATGATGCGAAAGGAGAAATTATGGCTTTGTACTTAGACCAAGCAAAGGAGTTGCTTCAGCAGTTCAAATCATACAAGGTTATTCATATCAATCGATCCGAGAATAAGCCAGCAGACGCGCTAAGCAAGCTCGCTTCAACAGCCTTCCAACACCTCGCCAAAGATGTCAGGAGCGAAGTCTTAAAAAACCCATCTGTTTTGCTGCGACAAGTGAATGTAATTGAGATAGGGCCACCATCATGGATGACTCCTATCATTTGATACCTTCAAGAAGGAATTCTCCCTGAAAACAAAGCAGAAGCAAGGAAGATACAGAACAAGGCGTTGTTCTATGAGATGAATGACGGAATTTTGTACCAAAGATCCTTCTTGGGGCCACTTTTGCGCTGTGTGGACCCCCAAGATGCAAGTTACCTGATCAGGGAGATTCATGAAGGCATCTGCGGCATTCATGCTGGCCCACGCATGGTTTTCACGAAGATAATGAACGCTGGCTATTATTGGCCAGGGATGCACGTTGACGCTCTAAAGGAATTGCGCAGATGCGACTCCTTTCAAAGGCACGCCCCGAAAACCCTGCGCCCAAAAAACGATCTCATCCTTGTGTCCACTGCCTGGCACTTCCAGCAGTGGGGGATTGATATGGTGGGACCCTTCCCTGAAGCTCCTGGAGCTGTGAAGTTCATAATTGTTGCCGTTGATTATTTCATGAAGTGGGTAGAGGCCAAAGCACTCGCTTCAACTACTACAATGATGGTGCGCAAGTTCATATGGGAACACATCATTTGCAGATTTGGTCTCCCACTCAAGATTGTAACCGATAATAGCACCAATTTTGCTTCTGAAGATCTTCAAGAATGGATGAAAGAGATGAATATCGAGCACACTTTCTCTTCCGTTGCGCACCCTCAGGGCAACGGCCAAGTTGAAAGTGTCAACAAAAGTATCGTCGAAGGGATAAAGGCCCGCCTGGGCACCAAGAGAAGAGGCTGGGTAGATGAGCTCCCGAGCATCCTGTGGGCTCATCGAACCATGCCGAAGACGAGCACTGGCGAAACCCCCTTTAGCCTGGTCTACGGCTCAGAGGCGGTTATCCCAGCTGAAATTGGCCTCCCCTCGCCGCGCTTGATAGCGGTCAATAAAATCGATAACGAAGCGGAGTACCGTCTAGACTTGGACCTACTCGAAGAAAGGCGTGAAATAGCGCGAATCAAGGAGGCCAAGTACAAGACACAATTGGAGAGGTACTACAATGCAAGAGTACACATTTGTACCTTCACTCTAGGAGAGTACGTCTTCAGAGATAATGAAGCCTCTAATGCTAAACGCCCTGGCAAGCTAGCACCCAAGTGAGAAGGCCCATACTTAATACATGAGGTGCTAGGAAAAGGGGCATACAAGCTGCGCACATTGGATGGATACTTCATCCCGTGCACGTGGAACGCGCAACAACTGCGCAAATGTTACATGTGACTACCCTCGGCCATGCGCCTTTATCCACTTATGTTGGCCACGCGCCTTTTTAATTTCCTATGTCGGCTATACGCCCTTTATTTTATTTCCATGATGTAAGTTGGCCTAAGCGCCTATTTCCCAGCTAATGAAAGCGTTGGTTATGCCTTATCTTTTTTATCACGACTTCTATGTTACAAATGCATGTTAAACTTTTGATTAGAACGAAAACACTTCAGTAAATTACGAGCTCTTAAGATATGCCTCCAAGGTCCTCCGCGATCACAGCGCGAGACCGTGCAGTAACACTCATATGAGAGCCACACTTACATTTATTCGCGCTAACTTAACCAAAGTTTCTAACTACAATGCAATAATTGTAAGTAGAGAAATAGAAAGAAAGCATAAATGTTATATTTTAAAAGCGCGACCGCGCAACAATTGCATAAATAGTAACAATACTGCATAAGTTCGATTCAACAAAAGGCGCGACCGTGCAATTACAGAAAAGTTGAAAATAAATTACAAGGCACAAAGCTTATCAACACTATCACCTATTCATAACCATCACCTCCATCGCCATCACCACCGGCTGTCTCTTACTCGTCAGATAGTTCCACAGTCTCTGGAGGGTCTAAGATAGCCTTCAGCCGCTGACACCATTCATCATGCTTCAGCACTTCTGCGACCAAGTCCATCACAGGCAGTGATAGATGGTCATAAACCCCTTCAGCGCGGGCTAATGCAGCATCAGCCTGGTCGGTCACTAAGCAATGACTAACATCAAACTCCTGTCCAAACGCCTCTTCAACATGCTGAGCACACTTTAGATAACCTCCACAGTGCCCAACCGTGCGTGAGGCATCTATGAGAGTGGCAATAGCCGCATCCAGCTCAGAAGCATTCAAGATAGAGTTAGCCATCTACAAAAACAAAACGCGTAAGAACGAAGACAACAAAAATAAAGCATAAGTTAAAAAGGGGAGAACCTTACCAAGACTACCCCTCTACCGCGCATCCACTCAGCTTCCAAGACAAGCGTGTTGACGATCTATCACGCTTCAGCATAATTGTTTTGGGCTACGTTAAGAGCAGAGGTGCTAATATCTCGTGCCTCATCAGCCTTTTGTTTGGCCTCCTCAGCGGTAGCAGCCTTAACTCTTTCAGCTTCCAAATCAATCTCCAACAATTCGCTCTTGTCAGTCTGCTCACGCAATCTATGTTTCAACTCCGCAATCTCCACATCCTTGGCATGCAAGTCCTTGTCCTTGCTGGCCATTTGCGCCTTTAACTCAGCCTGTGAAGAATGACATAATGACTTAGTAAGATTTTAACAAGTGAAAGATAACATAAAGAGGAAAGAGCTGAAACTGTTGAACCTCAAAGCGCTCTTTGTCAGCTTCAAGATCCTCGACCTTCTTTGTTAGAGTGGCATTTTGGGCCTCACGGTCGGTAATCTTGACGCGAGCTGCATACATGCGCTGATTGTCCTTCTTACATATCTCCTTCCAATCAGCGCGCTCCTTCGCCAAGAGATCCTCAGTAGCACGAAGCTTGCCCCGTAAGCCCTCGCGACCCTACTCCTCAGACTTTCTATCAGCCTCAAACTTGGCTTTTTCCTCACTAAAGGCAGCTTTCATCTTCTCAAAGTCTTTGACTTGCCTCAACAAACGGATCGCGATATTTTTCCCAATCACCCCCTCCTTCACCATTGTGCGCCACCCTCGCACAATTTGGTGATTGGCAGCGCGAGTATTGGCCTCACCAACAATGTAGGCATGGTATAATCCATCATGGGCCCGCGCCCTTTGCCGGTTAACCTCACCGGGAGGGAAAGAATTCAGGAACCAGTCGCGGCATGGACTAAACTCCAAGAAAGTGTCCTTTTGCTTCAAGCCCCATGGTGGATGATGGGGAGCATCGCCGCGAGCCTCCTCGGTTTAGGTCTTCTAATAGATATCCCCTAAGGTATCTTTAGGACCTATCGGAGGATGTGGCATCGAGCTTTGGCTCCCCGCACCAGCGTGCCCAGCCGCGAAAGCGCTGGAACGGACGTTAACATCAACACCCGCGCCACCTGCATCAGTGGTAGCTTCCTTGTGCGCAACAGCAGCTGATCCCCCAGCAGCAGAAGTAACTTGAGCAGTTTGGCTGGGGGCATCAACCTGCACGGGCTTGGTTGGCTTAACAACCTCGGGTCCCTTCTCCCGAGTAATTTCCTTCTTTCTCTCATGAAGGGGCTGGTCAAGCCCCGTGATACGCACGACCTCCGCACCCAGCGCCTTCTCATGTGCAACGGTAGCAGCTGCCCCGGTCTACTTAGATTTATCACCCTCAGGCTTTTCCGCAACCTTCTCTTTCTCTTGTTCTTTCTCCTTCTCAACAGGTTTCTCAGCAGCTTGCTTTTTCTCCTTCTCAACCTCTAGCTCATCAGACTTTAGAGGCTTGATCACAAACTTAGTTTTCTTCTGCACCGGTTCTTTCGGGTCCTTAAACTCAACACCCTTCTTTTCAGGGGTCTTCTTCTTGGCCTCTGCAGAAGCAAAGTGTTAAAAAGAAATTTCATTAAGGAAAGCATGAAGGAAGTCATAACACTAACCTGGAGAGAATTTGTAGAGAGAGCGCAGACTGCTCTGTTTACCTATTACTGGGGCACCCCCAGTCTTCTGCGCCGCATGGACGCCAGCAGCAGTTTCATCCCTGCTTCTTTTTCTGCTTATCAACTTGATAGCAGGTTCTTCTTCTTCTTCCTCTTCTTCTTCCTCTTCTTCTTCATCTAGCGCAATGGACGAAGGGGTAGCAGCAGCATCCGGGTTCCTGGAACCCGCGCTTCCCGAGCTCTTCGAACCAGCAGCTCCGGTCTTCTTCTCACCTATACGGGACAAACCCTCAAGTGAGTCACTTGCAACTACGTAATCTTTTAGGTTGCCGGAATCGGAGAGTACCTTTGTCAGAGGAACCGGCAGTTGCGCGGCTACTCCCACCCTTCTTGCTAGGTGGATCAGCATCGATGGTGATCACCTTCTTCTTCTTCTTCGGTTTCTTCTTCTCCTCCGGATCAATGCCGAGGTCGCGCAACACACCTGCAAAGATGTTAGACCAGGAACTTAACTCTCCATTTGAAGACCCTACAGACTCCTCCCTGGAAAGATAAAGAATCTCTTTTCCAGCGGAAGTCATAGCGCGCAAAGGCCTGGGGTTGGGTAGATGCGCACCTTCGGTTGCAGTAGGAGGATTGGCAAAGGCTCCAGCAGGTGGGTACAGAAAGAGACCTTTGATCCTCTCATACCAGAATTGCTCTCCAGACTCCAGCGGGCGCACGCCCACAGATCCACCAAAGGTGGGGAAAGCAGCCTGCCAAAGACGCGCTTCTGCAACGAAATCAAGTACTTAAGCGCAAATTAAGGAAAAGGAATAATCAAAAGAAGTAACCAACCTCTATCTTGAAACTTCAACACGGGCACCTAAGTGCTATCCTCTAGCCACTGGTCACTCATCTGCGCTGCGACCAGAACGTTTTCACCAAAAATACAATTTGGTGTGGCAGTTAGTTTCACATACCAGTCAGCCTTCTTGGGGATTAGCAGCTCCTCCTTCTCGATCACATCCGGCGCACGGAATATCATTGCAATCGGAATAACTTCTTCCCTGATGAAGAAGAATTTCTATTTCCAGTCATGGAAACTCTTAGGAGGATTCAGAAAAATCTTCTTGGCAGACCCCCGGTTGCCAAAGGAGTAGAATCCCATGTTCCTAATCAATTGATAGAATGCCCTAAATCTCTCCACTGTGGGCTCTATATCATGGGATCGACATAAAAACTCAAAGTGTCGCACCCTCACCATACCGGGTGGACTCATCTGGGAGATATGAAACCCATAATAATGAAGAATATGGGCCATGAACTCTGTCGCCGGCAACCGGAAGTTTCCCTGTAAAAAGAAATCTTCGAAAAGGGTAATTTACCCTGGCGGCGCGTCGACAGCTGTTTGATTTTGACCGGGATATAGTGCATCCCACTCCGGTGGAAACCGAAAACCTCTCGTAATTTGTTCAAACAACCCCAGGTCCCATTTGAGGACACGGAGGGGACCTTCATCACCTGGGTTCTCTTCTTCAGCCATAGATAATCGAGTAAAGGATTTGAATATTTCCTAGAAAACTTGAATATCTTCGAACCTCTGATAAAACTTGAAGATCTGCTAAAGCAAACGTGAAGAACTGCTAACGAAAACTTGAAGACCTGCTGGTGTTCTTTGAAGACTTGAAGATTTAAGGAAGAATAGAGAGCAAATAGAGAAACAGAAGAAAAGTTTGTGATTTTCTCTCCCTTCTTATCGGCTATATATATTAAATTCGATGAGTAGACGTTCCGGATAAACCGCGCGCGTATCCACCCAGCAGTTGCCACGTGCACCGCAATTCCCAGAGTGACAGTTACCACGCACGCGTGGGCCTCACTCGACTGACGGAAATCCGAACCGCTAGTGACAACTTGATGACGGCCGTGTCAGCAGTCAACTCAAACGTCGCCATCAACGATATTTCCTACCAACCTGTCAGAATTCAAAAATCGAGGTTCTTCCCGCTCAAATCTACTACAAACTTCATGCAGAAGTTACCCAGGCCGCGCAGCATCCACAATTCTCCAATGAGCTTGCGCGCTTACACTCAAAAGCAGAGAATTTCCAACAGAAAAAATCTGGTAGTCGCGCCGTAATAACTGACAAACATTTACACGTGCGCGAGTCACCATGATCTAGCAGGCATCTTTCAAACCCAACACTTCTTTTTTTTTTTCTAAAGTCCAGAGCTCCAACCACTCACTTCGCGCGTGATGCAGCACTGGACTGGGGGGACTTGAAGGGGTATGGTCCCAAAAATGCCACGCAGACCATTCAGGTCGCGCGTTGGACCATACTCCTTAATCACTTTGGTGATCAATCTCTAGACCCGCGCGTGATGCCCAAGCAGAGCCCGACCGCTCGTGAGGTCTAAACAACAAACAACATCACTTTCTATACTTAGGCATTTTGAAGAAGAGCCTCCACCTACTGCAACCCTGCGCGGGCTACTGACATGCTCAGTATAGGTCGCGAGGGAGCCAAAGCACAAGGCCACTCCAGAAAGTACCAAAGGTACAAGTGGCAGAAGAACAAGTCAATCAGCGTCCTCCAGGCTGTGCTCAGTCGTGCTCCACGATCATCTGACGTGCTGGAGACATAAAGTACACAAGGACGCCGATGTGGCACCAATCAGGGGGCGGCGACACCTGCCCCATGATCTCCACTTACCTGCTGATGGCAGAGGGACAACAAGACCGACAACTGAGACACGTGGCTCCAATCACGGTGTGCCAGGACCGTAGATCTTCTAGAAGACACTAACGGTCGACACCAGTGAGACAAAGAGCATATTCTCCAGTTGTCGCCTTCCGGCCCATGGCCCATCGGCCCATCTCTTCTTACACCTCTCCGGCTATAAATAGAGACCTCCAGGCAAAGGTTAAACATTCCATTCCCTCTACTCTCACTCTTAACACACAATTATTTCCTCAAAGCAGATACTTATTCTCACGCCGGAGTCTGGTTAAGAGGGAAACCCCCATATTCCCCTCTTAACGAGCTAACGGTGTTTTGTTTTGCAGGATTATCGGATCAAATCGGAGCTCAGAAAGTTAAAAGAAGATTAACCCTTATGAGAGGAACATAAACCAAACTAATTAACTCTAAAATTAGTTCTGTGTTTCTTCAGTTAACAAATTGATAAACTTGTGGGAGCCAACAAGCCTTAGCTGCAGAAAAAGATAACCGCCATTATTGATTCACAAGCAACCATAAATCCATAATCATTGTTATATGATGCCTTGTGTTTCATGATTGATGCGACAATAGTACTACATTTTACCAGATAAACATATCTGCTCTATTAAATGTTTCCTGTTATTCCTATTAGACCACTGGGTATGGAGAGCCTCATCCCCAAGGGGATGGGCCGTCACGTCACCGCCACGTAAGCGAGGCCTAAAAGGGATGGACCTAAGGGGGTGGGGGATGAACCCCTTTATATATATATGTATGTATGTATGTATAGGTGTGTGTGTGTGGGAGAGAGAGGCCCATCGCCACCGGCTTGTGGAGGACAGAGAAGTCAGGCCTGGTCCGACGCCGGAGCAAAGGGGTGGGGAAGACGGGAAGACGGGGCGGCGAGCAAGGGACGGGCATGGGGACGGCCCCCATACCCTCCGGTCTTAAACGAGTTCTTTCTCGCGAACCTGTAGATATATTCTGGACATGATTTTTGGGTTTGTGTCATATTTGAATTTGTGTTAAATTTGACTTGAAACTGTGAATTTAACAACTCCAAACAATTATATGTTTTTTTTTTTGCACTTCTGATCTTCAGACCAAACCGGTGATGAACAGGGGATTCATTGCTTGCTTGTTGCAGAAGTGATCTGAGGAAAAGGGGAAAGAAAGGGAAAGAAGAAAAGGAGAGGGGGTGGGGGTGGGGTGGGTAGTTGGGCAGGCGGGCAAAATGATCAAAATGCCATTCCCTTAACTGAGGAAAATGACAAAAAACAAGGTTTTTTTTTTAAATATGAGTTGACTTTGCTTTTGTACCAAAATGGCAATAAAACTGAAACCACAGGGACCCAGATGCAAAAGGTTTAAGTTTTGAACTAAAATGATAAAAGTAGCCAAACCACAGGGACCAAAATGGCAGTTTACTCAAGAAAATATAAGAAAAATGGATTTGAGACTATCTCCCATGAAGGAAGCAGCAAGACAAGAAGAGTTCCAATGCTTGGTGATTCCTTGTTCCACCTGATGATTTGGTAGTAATTGGGCAGAATTGTGTTTTGGTTGAGAAATGGTGGTGGCTAGGGTTTTAGAGAAGACACAGATAATGAAAAGTTTTAGAGATTTATACTGTTTTCTCTAACTTTTTTTTTTTTAAATAAAGAGGCTAGTAATAGCTTTAATGGATTAATTATGTATTAATGCTAATTGATTTGAGTATGTGAAACTCTTAGACCACCCGTAGTGGCTTCATTTGGGGCGTTTTTTGTGCCCGAAAACGCCAAATCACGCCGGGGAACCACCTCTGGGCGTGTTTGGCTTGTTTTTTTGTTTTCGTGTGATTCAAATCATGCTTTGAACATTTTGAGTTGGCCAATAACATTCAATCTTCCTTTTTTAGTCCAATAGTTTTTTTTGTTGGTTTTTTTATTTTTTATTTAATTATTTACACCATTTTAACATAATGCTCACATCCTCACTACACCCATTTTAAAAAACGCTCAATAATGACTCTTGTTGAGTGTACTACCACATAGCAAAAAACACGCAAGGATGGGGGCATTATTCACCCTTTCCACAACACATGTTCTTAATGATTCTAACAAAACAAAAGGAAAGTCAAAACAAAATATTAAAGTTGTTGGCGTGTGAGGAAAGGTACAAAGAGTTGGGGGAAAATTATTTTGAGGGTAGGGGGCACAAGAGTGGTAGTGCAGTGGTATTAGGAAAACATCACAATTCACATTCACAATTCACATTGTCTATTTTTTTAAATTGATATGTAAAGTTTATTATTAATATTTTTAACCCAACAATGGAGAGAACAGAAGGAACAAGTCCAATCAGAGCTTAAGAAAGTGCATGATGAAGAAGTGAAAAATACAGAACTGATCAATGATGTACATGCTCTAATGAGAATGATGCACTTTAATAAATTGAGTTGTGTAAAAAATTAAATAGGGTAAATTAAATTATTTTTTTTATTGCCAAATACTAGATGCGCATTTTGCCCCTTTATCCTTTTATAACTAACCGCTTAGCCCTTAAATTTGTACTTATCATAGAACTCCCTGGCATAAATCTTAACAACACATTCACTTCTATATATGTCATACTTTGTATGCACACATATTACTTTTGAGGTGTGTACATCTTTTTTCTTATAAAACTACAATCGGAAAACGAAAAGGGAAAACTAAATATATTGGTAGTATAATCAGGTAATAATTCTTACATAAGATGATGTTTGGAACCATACAACACATATTTACAAAGTTTTCATACAAACATATTTTTAACTAAAGAAACCCATATAATAATTATGTACAGAACCATCTTCCTGCAACAAATACAGAATCCATGACAAACTGTTAAACATACAGTTTAGCATAATATATAGTAATGACATGAAATAGATAACAATCAAAAGATTAGCTTCAACTCGTTAACTTGGTAAAAAGATAAGTTTCGACCCGTTAACTTGGGTCAAAATATGAGCTTCGACCTGTTAAGTTTAACTGGTTCGATTATGGTAATGTTTCTGATGCGTAAAATATAATTAAACAAATGTTAGGCTGTAAGGAACATAACAATAGATTATTATTGTAAAAATAATAATTTTTGTAATCATGTTTGACACAATAATTATTTTTATTAAACTCACTAATTAGTTATATATAGTCTTAAAATGTTGGAAAAAAATAAGTTTCCGGTCACAACCCTATTCATTCTTGCGGGTCAAAGAATTACTTGTTTTTGACCCGTTACCCAACCCCTGATTACCACAACTACCAAATATTATTGCTAACATTTTATGGTCATTTCAGTTGAAGATGCAAATTGCTGGTATTTCAGTCCCAAAAACCACATAGAATGAAAATTTCTGATGTCGTAAGCAAAAGAATTCATATATGAAATGGTCAAAGAAAGTGCTTATATTACCCGTTAAGCCCAGTTCCTCTTGGATCGAAGTTGAGTGAGCTTATCCCTCCATTGTGCTGTAACATAAAGACACTACATGATTATGTGAAGAACAGAACAGAACACGTGGCAGTATTAAACGCGCATTTTCACGTGGCAGTATTATGCTCGTAGATCATAAATGGATTGATTTAGGTTACAATAACGCGTGAAATGGTAAAACTTTATATCATTAGCCAAAAAAGGTCAAACACAGCAAATTGATTAAGTAGGGTAGCAATTACGTCTAATTGGTGGGTTGAATAGTTGAACATGAACACGACCCATATATTTAACCTGAAGACACTTAATTTCGTCTAGTCCTAAAAATCCATTTCAACACTTTAACCCATTTATTTATTTATTTTTTTTATATGAACTGATTTTCCAGTTGGTATGTTCTTATATATTAAACAAACTCAATACGATTACAGGCTAATGGCAGGTAGGCGAGCAACAAGTTGCGCGGCTACCCCCTTCTGAATAGCAAACCCTACCCTGCTAAACACAAAATTTTGCCCCTTAACATGCGCGGTGTAAACAGGTTCTAAGCGGGCAGTCGGATTGTATATGATTTGTATTCAAGTTTTAAATGTGTTAAACGGGTCAACTTGTAAGTTACCAAAAGTGTATTAAGTTTCACAATGCATATAAACCTCCTAAACATATTTATGTAAGAAACTAAGAATAAGACGAAGTCACAAAACATACCAGCGTCTCTGTAACGTTCCTCAACGGCAGCAACAAGCATGTTCCGAACAAGATTAAACTCCTTGGTTTCAACACAAGGCTGCCCACTTGGTCTGTAAAAATTGCGTTCTTAGTAACTTCCGATAAAAAATATGTAGCAAGCCTTAATGACTATACCAATTTTAATATCATCCCAATACTTTCTTTTTATAAAATATCTTTTCCGATACCTGTCGAGTTCTTTAAATATTAAGCCATCTGAAGAAGATTTCTGAATAGAAGGCTTTGCAGATTCGACAATCTTCACGCCATCACTAAATGCCAAGAACTTGTTCACTTGTATTGGCACCTGAATGCGTAAAAAGAAATCTTTCCACGCATTTATGACATAAAACAAATGAAAGTAAGGTACTATTAAGATGATAATGTTGTACGTACGTTGCACCTAACAGCGATATTGATGGCGTCCGATGGACGAAGGTCAAAGCTAACACAAGCGGTTTCATCATCCACCTGAAATTGTGAACACCATGATGTTAATTATAGCAAAAGTATAGAAACATATTTAAAATGAATATTTCATCCATTAAATTGCTAATTCTTTGAAGTTCATACCTTTGTGAGATATAACTGAGCAAAATACGCTTCGTGTATTCTCTTGGTTACTCGAACGAGTTTGACCTGAACACAATGAAAACCAAATAAGTAAATGGATATTTCGAGACATTTTTTAAACTATGTACCCAAAAACCAATTTGATTTTATGAAAATATGATGATTGTTGTTTGACTTGTTTATAACATTTATCGGTTAGTATAATTGTAACCATATGTTGTATATTATATTTAGTTAAATTTATTTTTCATGTAGCTCCCAATTTTTTAACATCTAAAAGAGAAAAGCGGAGAATGACGCAAATGGTTCTGCAGTCAGATTTTAGATGCCGCATATTAACGTTTTAATCTTAAAAAAAAACTTACTTTATAGCCCATCTTATTAACCATATCCTGCACCACTTGATACATAGTTGGCCTAGCCTGAAACACAACACAAAAAAAAAAAAAAATAAACAAATAAATAAAAAATCAATAACTCAAAGAAATATACAATAAAAACACAAGAAAAAAGTCAAATCAATTAGTCAACGGTAAGGAATCAGCATACGATTTGAACATTTCGCATTGCTGCCATGAGCAATACACTAGGCATCTCCACTGCAAAAGAACACAGAATGCAAAATGCTATGAGCAAGACCATAGGTGTGTGTATACGATTCCGAAAAAAAATTAAACTTCCGGAAATGAATTAAAGTGTATACATACAAACAATTATTGGAAGTAACAAGCCTGTCCCGTCTTCCATCTTCAATACAATAGCGGGATGAGGGGCGTAATCAGGCAGATGACCACCTTGAGGACTATTATGCGCACAATTTAGATATCTACCATCCCTCATCTTAATCATAAACCCTTCCGGTCCACTCTTCACTTCAACTATATAAAAAACCAAACCAACATATTTAATTAAATCAAAATCATTAATTAAACAAAAAAAAAATTAATTAGCTTACCGGCTTCAACTACGCTAGAATTGATATAATCCGAGTCATTCTCGTTAAAACTTTCTGCCATGCTACCATTACCATTTGATGACGAACTATAAGTGCATGTAACGGTCTTTGACTTTGGTTGACCATGGATACGAACGCGACGACTATAAACACCTCTAAATCCCCACATCCCACTTGTAAGAGTTTTAGCCTTTGTTAACGACCCGTTAACTGCAGGAACTCCGTGAATGCCTCCTTGCTTCCTATGTACAGACGGGCATACGACTGGACCTTGTAGAGAACTCATCATTCCTGTTACCAAAAATAAAAAATACACCAAGAATCAACAAATCTTGACATATAAATCACATTGATGAATCAACGTGGTACTATTTGAACTATAGATATTTATTCCATCACATGACATCATAGTACATTATTAATAAATCATGAATAATCAATTATTACAACAGAAAGTATTCGCATACGGATGTCGTATTTGACAACTAGTGCAATATATACGGATGTCAATGCGACCGGTTATTGATAATCCTAGACCCATATCCGACGATGAAACCATATCATGTTTAGTCCCATACCCGATTACTCACTACCCGTTGGATATCGGTTAGTTTGACCAGACTCCCATGTGCAATTTTACTATTAGTTTTTTATACAAAATTTATTAAAATAACGAAATATGAAATAACTAAAAAGTTTAGTGGATTAGTAGACAATAATAAAAAGTAAACAAAATGTTTGCGGGTATGGTCCAGGTAAACGGATATATATGTTTCGAGTAATCGGTCCAGTATCCCCTAAGGAGGGACGGGGCGCCCCCGTGATGGTCCTCCACCACGCGTGGAACAACAAATAACACCGCCGCCACCACGTTCTATAACGTGTCAAACACATCACGCGTGAAGAATTGAAGAATGTGAGGGTTTATTGTTAGGTGTTGTGAGTGATGGCCATTTCCACTAAAATCCATCACCAGTGATTGGAATAAAGCTCGATGACATGACGGAACTTGATTGGAAGTTGTGGGTGTTGAGTGATGGGCGCCCCTAGGGGTGTAAACGAGCCGAGCCGAGCCCGAGCCCGACTAGGCTCGAGCTCTGCTCGTTATGTTTTCATGAAGCTCGAGCTCGAGCTCGGCTCGGTTCGAGCCTACTTCTCTGAGCTCGAGCTCGGCTCGCGGGTAAAACCCAAAGCTCGAGCTCGAGCTATTTCGAGAACAACCTCAAATGAGCTAAAAGCTCGGCTCTAGCTCGTTTCAACAACGATTAATCGAGCCAAAGCTCGGCTCGAGCTCGGCTCACCAATGTTATCATCATCATTATTATATTATATTATATTATATATATATATAAAACTAAAATTTTGTTCAGTCTCATTTGGGCTCGTGAGCATAAACGAGCTTTGTATTTCAGGCTCGAGCTCGGGCTCAATAACTAAAGGAGCTCTATTTCAGGCTCAAGCTCGGGCTCGTTAAGGCTCGACTCGTTCGAGCTTTTAACCGAGCCGATCACGAGTAGCTCTCGAGCCTCCGGGCTTGTTGCGCCCCGCCCGCCCTAATGTTGCGGATTTCCCGATTGGGTTCAGGTTCATTTGCCTAACAGTATATGAGATCTAACCCCTGGAATCTAATTGTAACAGATTTTAAAAAAAACACTAGTTAGATAATCAAAATATTAGTTAATTATATTTGTTCAAAACAATTAAACTAAATAAATCACAACAAAATAGCTAAATTAGATATTCTGTAGGTGAATCAAATCAAATTCCACAATTTATAAAAAAACTCTTTACCTAACTCACTTAAACTCCCAAACACTTCCTAAAAATATAATTAATAATCATACGTGTTTGAACTAAATTAACACATCAACATAAAACTCAGAATTCAAACAAAATTAATAACCGATCATCATAAATCCGTACAAATAGAGATGATCAACAACATAGATATAAATTACTAATAAAAGAACTGACCTGAATGTTTTCAGAAACTGATCGAAGATGAGTTTGATTGAAAAAATAAAGGGTGGAGATTAGAAAGAAGATAGTTTGAACAACAAAGTGGATAATGGGAGAATATTAATGGAGATGGAGGGTGAGTTTATAGATATTTCTGGAGTAGGAGTTATAAGCGGTTTGGTTTTTCAATTATTTGTTGTTGTCAGGACGAAAGTGTGACTGTCAAGGGAAAGGTACGTATTAACGCATTTAAACAAGGAATCTAGAAAACACTAAACAAATATAGTATTTTATGTTTGTTACAAGACTTTAGAGTTATTCAATTATTTTTAAGTTTAGTTGATAGTTTTATATTTTAGATTGGTAGGATTAGTTTAAAATTGGTTTTCAGGTAATGAAATTTCAACTAACCATATAATAATAAGTTTATAAATGTGTGGAACCTACAAACCTGAGAACACCCGTAGTGGTAGAGGATTTGGACGTTTTTTTCCCCGAAACGCCTCACCACGTCCAAATACATCGTCCCTGAGGCGTTTTCCTTTAAAAAGTTGGTTGGACGTTTCCTTTAAAACGGCGGAGAACTTTTGCTTTGGCCAATAAGAAATTTTCAAGTATTCCATGTAATATTATTTGTTTTCATATTTTTTAAATAATAATTGAGTAATCATTGTTAGGGATTATGAGTATTATATCACGACAGCCCTTTTTAACTTCAAGCCCCATATTGTCTTGCTGACTAGGACGTCACATGTCGAATAAATGTAAAAAAAGAGCTTGAATTTCAAGCCTCATTACACATGATCTGATAGGTAAAAAGTGATTAGTACTTACTAGGTAGATGATACCATATTACAATCTTACAATTCTAATAGAACCATTGTAACATGTCTCGACTCGACCCAAGGACCTTCCCTGCTACGTTTAAGTTTGCCCCATCAAGAATTTGATTAGGTTTGCAATACAAATTTTATAAAAGATTTATGTTAAAAAGCACTAGTTTTTCATCTAGTGTTTGGTCTCAAGTTTTCTTTATACTTGAAAATTTGCTTTTGCCCAATACACACTAAACAACTTTAGTTAAACTCGTCATGAAAGTTCACCATGTGCCATATTAAGGGGTGTTTGGCGTAGCTTTTTCAAACTCCTTATGAGTTTTTGAAAAAGTTAATTATTAATTTTTCCCCTCACATACACTCTCAATCCCAAACATTATTTAACTTTTCAAAAAAGTCAATAAGTTATAAGTTGACTAAAATAAGCAAATCCCAAATACCCCCTAAGAGTGAAACAACATGGTTTGATTTCGAGTGTGTAACGTATACATACGGGTGTACTAAATGATCAAATTACGTTAGAGTGGAGTATTTATTTGATGAATACTTGCATAATTTTCTGTTAGTGTTAACTAATTAGTCTCATACGGGAAACATCTAACAACAGGAAGCGTCTTGCCCGTATGTGCAGTGGCGGACCTAGGATTTTTTTTCTATTGGTGTCCGTTTTTTTGTGTTAAAATTTTTCGCAACCAAACTATAAAATTTTCTGGTTGGTCATCGTAGTCGGGTCGGGTTGGGGCTAGAAAATAATGTAGAAACATTTACTGGACATGAAACCACTACAGTATTAAGAACCATTTTTTAAAAATCAATTTATCAAATTGTGGTTATTAATAAGTTGCTTGAAACCAATAGCTACCTAAACAACACAACTACTTCACATAACTTCAAAATTTTGTTTAAGCCTTTTTTTTTAACGCCATTATATGCTTGAAATCTTATTTGGTAATCAAATGTGAAATAAAATCATTCGGAGACATTAAATTTATCATTTTAAAGAAGCAAATTAGAGGGTCAATGGTCAATGGTCAATGTGTAACCTTTTGTGTTATGTCATGTCAAAATAAATGGTCCATAAGACAATGGGGTATGGTTACTTTACAAATTACAAAGGGTATTTTTCTTACAAAGTGTGAGAAGTTTATGTAGAATTGTGTTATAAATTTTAGTTATGATGTTTTAGATCCTTTTAAGACGGTATTATATAGAAAAACACCAATTGTAACAATTTAAAATACAGTGAAATATATTCTAATTTCTAGGTATTACATTTAAAACACACTGAATAACTTTTTTCGCATAGTGTTTTAGATTTCATTCTAAAAATACATTTCATTATGTCTTAAATTGTTACTATTGGTTTTTTAAAAACATGCCTAAAATTTAAAACAAAAGACATATAAACTTCTGATATTTTGTATAAAAAATGCTTTTTGTAGATAAATCCTTACCTAAGATAATGTTACCATTAAAAAAAAAACACACTATCATTTAATATTACATCATTACATTTTATGAATACCATGGTTTGTAAAAATCCCGACTAGCATCTAATTGGTCGCCGATTAATTGATAGTCGGAGGTTCACCGGGTAATTTTTATCTAATTGGCCAATTAATCAATAGGCGATCAACGTTGGTCAAATCCAGTCTTAATTGGCCAAAAATCGATGGCAGTCTAGCGATTCCGACCGGCATTCCGGTCAGATTATTGACCAAAACCTTTAAATTCCAGCGATTAATTATATCTACTTGAAAATATGGGTTGAAAAAAGTGTTAAAACATGTCTACTTTAAAAATACATATAAAAATGTTTATATATACATATAAAACTGAAAATTACACATAAAAATTCAATCCAACTAAACCCTATTAATCCGATTAATCGCTAGTCGGTAGCCCACCGGCCGACTAGCACCAAAAGATTACCGTGATTAATTAATTATATCTTCAATTCTTAACTTAGTATATATTCATAGGTCCTGACAAGTTGGTGTAGTGGTTAATCACTTGGTTTCTCTCCTTAAAGTTCAAAGTTCAACTCCCACTAGCATCACTTTAAAGCGCATTGGTGTGGCAATGAAGTTTAGAACTAGGCTTCTCTAGAGGTCACGAGTTCAAAACCGAGTCGCAGTGGGCCTTCAGAGTGAGCGAATTTTCCTCAGAATTAGTGGCTTGGTGGCTCTGATATGCATTTAACTCTGACCGTTATGAAGGAGTGGATGCATTTGTTTGATTGAGGACATCTAATAGTATATATCCGGTAATTTAGTTGACAGTAAAAAAAAATACATATTCTCATAGAACATGTTTTTCAATGATGATCCCTAGATTTATAGGACCTAGTTTCGTTAAAGAGTCCAAATAATAGTGGTTCCATTGATTAATTACAAATGTTCGGGTCTAATCTATAGTATAACATATCATACGAGTGTTGTGTATATCCTATTTTCATGTTTCGTATATGTTTATTCTATAGCCACGGTTCGGTGATTAAACTAGGTGTATGTGTTTGACACGTGTTTCACATTTGCGGCAATGAAGATGTCATGGATAAGGTTCCAACTTCAAAGTCCAAAGTGAGAATTATCCATTGTGAGCTCTTATTTTTAATCCTCCGTGGTCCACTCATCTACAAGTTGGCAGATTATATTTAAATTCATATATGATAATTCATATATGATAAAATTCATATATGATAAAATTAAAACTCAATGAACAGTGAATTTCATGAACAATTAATTTCATTTTCATATATGATAAAATAGTTAATTTAGGCTATATTAAAATTAAAACTCAATGAACAGTGAATTTCATGAACAATTAATTTCATTTTCATATATGATAAAATAGTTAATTTAGGCTATATTAGAATATGGGGTGAATTTCATGAACAATTAATTTCATTTTCATATATGATAAAATAGTTAATTTAGGCTATATTAGAATATGGGGTATGAGGCGGAGGTTGTAGGGTGGGTTGGGTACAAATGCCCAAGTCACCACCCCGGGTGTGCTTGGGTTTCGGCGTGGCCCCTTAGGCGGGGGTTTCAGCCCGGGGGCGGAGGTTGTGGCGTGGGTTGGGTACAAACGCCCATGTCACCACCCCAGGAGGGCTTGGGTTTCGGCGTGGCCCCTTGGGCGGGGGTTTCAGCCCGGGCGTTGGACGGGGCTATCAATATGACATGACGGGATCTCATTGGCCAAGACAAGTAGCCGTTTGGGGTATATTAGAATATGGGGTATGGGGCGGGGGTTGTGGCGTGGGTTGGGTACAAACGCCCAAGTCACCACCCCGGGTGGGCTTGGGTTTCGGCGTGGCCCCTTAGGCGGGGGTTTCTGTCCGGGGGCGGGGGTTGTGGCGTGGGTTGGGTACAAACGCCCAAGTCACCACCCCGGGTGGGCTTGGGTTTCGGCGTGGCCCCTTGGGCGGGGGTTTCAGCCCGGGCGTTGGATGGGGCTATCAAGATGACATGACGGGATCTCATTGGCCAAGACAAGTAGCCGTTTGGGCTAGCCGTTGGCCAATGGCTATGTGTTTAAAAAAAATTATTCACTATAAATACTCACACTTCTATTCATTTTTTTACCACAACTTCTCCACCTCTTCTATAATCATCTCTATCTTATTTTTAAAAAAAATTCTTATCCAACCACAATACGAAAAATGAATCCTCATAATCGTGGTTTTGACCCGAACAATTCGTGGGCATTCCAAGAAACACCTAGCCTAGCATCCAATCGTCCAATTGCTCCCTTTTTATTACACTCCACGATGCCGGATATGACTGGTTACGCATCGTTTATCTCGAATCGTTTGAAGAATGATGTCGGTCGAAAACACCAATGCCTTTCGCGCAACGCACGTAATTGTAAAACACTAGTTCATTTTTAAAAAGGATTCAATATCAAAATAACTTATTTCAACTCAATCGTATTGTTCAGTTGATTTTAAAAATATATAATAATATAGTTGAAATTTACGATATTTATTACTAGGTTAGAACCCCGTGTAT